>CP092869.1:3272133-3343318 GCA_030710605.1 Cordylochernes scorpioides | reverse complement strand
GATCAAACAGCCATCATTTAGTAAATCTCTTCCTCCGTGCTTACTCTCGATGTTGCTTCACCTGTTGAAGACCAAGATCTCGAAAGCTCGCGATATTTTTGTAATAAATAAACATATTGCGTAAGATTTTTTTCGATATTTTTTATAAAGGTTGAACTAAATCAGAATGCATTTCATAGAAAAAATCAACAATTCGTTAACATTTCACTGATAGATGGCAAAAACCATCTTTACGCAAGTCTATATAATCATGAGATAGCATCAATCTAAATAGGGTCAATAAATAAGAGAGAGTAATCAACATGTAATCAAGATAAAAAATCTCCTCCTCACCACACTAGTAAATCACTCATAACCCCAGCGCTGAAAATCTATAATCAATAAAGAGGAATTTCTAAGTGCCAAAAGATGGAGTAAATTAAATAGTTTAATAATGGTTAATGAATAGTTTAGAGGTGGTTCTTATCAGGTTAATTTGCGAGGAGTTTATCGCGTCATATTTGCATATGTGAAGAATTTCTCATTGCCATGAAATATTCATCCTATTGTTGATAAGGCCACAAAAAATGACTCGGCCGTTTTTCTCGTTCTAACTACCCTCGTCATGATTTAGTGTCTCAAGTTGGATGTGGAATTGGCAATCTATTCTATGACATTCTTGTATGAATTAGGTGTTACATTGCTTAATATATTATCTTGTTAATCAGGATCTCCACACCGATAAAACGGTGTTTACCTTACAACTCTGAACACTCGAATTTTCCTGGAAATTCTTTTAAAGATTTCTTGAAAAAGCCATGGTCCACCCGTGCTGTGTGAGCAGAAGAGCTTAAATTGACTTGTTCCATTATATGTATGTTCCATATGTAAATACCTGTTTTCTTTCCTCTTTTCGCTCTCCACTTCTCCCATCCATATTTCCAAAAAAAAAAAAAATTTTCTTATTTTCCATAGGATTATTCAAATAATAATCTGTATATATTTACCATGTGTATATAATCTTTCTCCATTTTTATCCCTTTGTATATTTCCCACTTTCATAGGTTTCTCCGTCTTGTAACCCCAAGGAGAATCCTCTGTAAGACCTGTGTGTCTTTATAAAGGCTTTTGTGTGTGTGTGTGTTAATTAGGATCGAAGGTATGAAAAGTTTTTTTTTGCCTATCCCTAGTACACATGGTACAGGCCATGATAATCATGGTGGATAGAAGTATGCCACTGCTTTTACTGTAAGTGCACCACTTGTCTACACATGTGAGAAGCAGGGTATGAAAAGTTCATTCTAAATGTTTCCAAATAAAACAAATTTTGTACTGTCCCTTTGACAGAAGATTTGAATCTGAAAACTTAATTTTTAAATATCAATGTAGATGTGAAAAAATAATACAAATGTAATATTGTACTGGGATAAGGTGCATAAATTAAGAAAAAGGCTTCTCCTTATTGTGCAACTGAAAGTTGCTGATGGCGCAAGCCATCTATCGGAATAAATATCAACTATTCTCGTTGATTTTTAATTATAAATCAACGAGAATAGTTGATATTTATTCCGATAGATGGCTTGCGCCATCAGCAACTTTCAGTTGCACGATAAGTAGATGCCTTTTTCTTAATCAATGTAGATATATTTTAATTTATTAATCAACCAGGCGAAGAAAGAAAAACAAAACAAAACAGCAAACAAACAATTCAGATAATTTGGTGACACATTTCTGAGGCACTGATGGCACAACTGTCGGAAACACCGAGATAGTACCATTCTTGTCTAACTGGACAAACAGCAAGGAGGATTCGCCATCATTATTTCATCTGCTCAGGAATTTTTAAAAAATCGGATAATACAGAATACCCACCTGAATATCATTGTTTCAGACTATGGTATTCGTTAGTCTAAGACGAGCTTTGACTTTATGGAATTTACAATAGATTTGTGAAATCTTTACAATTTGCCAACGAGGTTTTAGTTTTCAAAGTTACTTAGACCATTTTATAAATGTAAAAAATTGTTTTTCACACAGAATAATGTAATATATTTTTCTCTCAATATATAATAGGTATTTAAAATATGTATATAATAATGTGTATATAAAAATTGTATTTATTATTAAGTTGTTAACGTGATAATCCTGTTGAAGGACTGACAAGTCCGAAAGCTTGAAAATAAAAAGTTGCACAAGAAACTTAACCCTGGAAGTTTTATTTATTTTATTGTGAAAGATAACTTTAAACGATTAGGAACTTTTAATAATTGGTTTGAACGAATAAGCATAAAAAGATAAGAGGAGCTTCTTTTATAAATTTTAATGCGCAAGCTTTCGGACTAGACGTCCTTCTACAGGCATGGATAGTGGTAATACCTGGTAGAAGGACGTCTAGTCCGAAAGCTTGCGCATTAAAATTTATAAAATAAGCTCCTCTTATCTTTTTATGCTTATTCGTTCGAAAGATAACTTTACCAGTTAACCACTTCTTTGTTAAATTCTGCAGACATTCTGAAAACCTTGTTGACTACAATAAAATCAAAGTTTGTCCTTGACAGACAAGTGCCATAGGTTGAAACAATGGTCTCAGGATGGATGTTCTGTATTTGCCAGAAACTGGAAAGTATGACTTTGTAATCGACCTGAATCTGCTATTTTGTCAAGACGATTAATAGATGACCCTTAGTTTTTACGTCTATTTCGACATGAGAGGTGGTTTTTCTTTCAATAGATCAAAATGTTTCGATTCAATGTGTACAACGAGTTTTAACTTGTTAATCAACTCCGCCTTTGCCGGTCCCAAGCCTGGATGAAAAAGGAGGAGGGGGAGCAGTAACAAGCTCACTAAAAACCTGGGCTCAGCTGGCCCGGCTGTTAGTACCCTGTAAGGGCTCCTAATCCAGGGATACAGGATGAGCAGCGTTTGTACTCCATGTTTGGAGCGGCTGCATATGGCATCTGTTCCTAATGTCAGAGGTGGCCATTTCTTTTGGAGCTAAGTCGGCCTGCCACTGAGTAGTGCTCCCAGTCTTAATGACAAAGTCAGACGCATTCTACTTCACCCAGTCATGATGGTTGTCAAGTCTCAAGCTCTACAAGCTTGATACCCTAATATGATTGAGTGAAGATAAGAAAGAAGAAGAAGACTTGTTAATCAATGCTGTTGTTGGCAAGCTACGGTTAGCTCAGAGTTCGTGTGATGAGAAGACCTAATTGGCTGAAACATTGCTTGATGGTGATCCATCATGTGTTGACCTACTTATGCCGGTTTCTCCATTCGTCAATCTCACACTTAGTTTTGTCACTCCCTTCATCTTCACAGGATTCTGATGGACACATTGGATTAACTCATCTATTTCTTCATCCATTGATGAACATAGTGAAAAATAAAGTCACATCCAAACAATATATAACAAAAGTTATGAAAAGTCAAACCATAAATCTCTCAAATTTCAAACACAAGACTTTATTATAAAATATTATAACAAAGTACTTAATAATTTTATTATTTTTATTAACAGAGTGGTCATTTTTTATGTTTATATTTTGTACTCTGTAAATTTCCCTCGTGGCTTATCTTTTGTATATCCTTCTTAGTTTGTTCTTGCCAGAAATAAATTGTTGTCTCATCCCAAAGTTGGTCTTCCCTAATTTTCCCCGTGGCAATATTCAGTAATTATACATCTTATATTGAAGCTATTTACATACAGTCTACTCTCGTTATAACGCCACCATCCGGATTTTGCAAAAAAGCGGCGTAAGGCGAGGGTGGCGTTGTATCGAACACGTTTAAAATGTGAAATTTAAAGATACAATAAATTCTTTATAACAATTACTAATAACAATTTCTACTCTAAGTCAATATATAGAAAACCGGCATTAATAAATTAATATGATAAATAGGAATTATTAATTTATAATTTATTCATAAAAAAGTAATTACATTTTCTTGAAGAAGTCTGTGATCACAACTTGTGTTTTCTCTCCCTCACTTATGGCATAGACACGGCGTAACAAATCCGCAGATAGATTGACGTTGTCAGATGTTGCTCTCTTGGAGTGCTCAAGAAACAACAAAACTGCCTCAGCAGCTGTTCTGGCTTCCCTTAACGATGGTAGGCGCTGGGTCACTGTTGCATCATCATCCTCGCCAAGTTCTTTTTTCGCTGTTACAGTGGACACCAGAAAATTTTCATCTGTTAGCTTCATTCCGCCTCCTGGGAATCATCAACCAGTTGAAACTCCCCTTTCAGTCATCAAATTGTCTGGTGTAATAGCGCAGATGTCGCGAATGCGATCGAGCAGATTTCCACAATTAAGAGGCTTAACTGCAGCAGTAGAAGTGAAGCGAATAATGCCTGTGTGATTCCAGCAATTGCTGATGGAATCAGGGCTCACAGAATCCCAAGCCATTTTACAATAGCGCACAGCGTAATCCAGACGTAATTTTGTGGGTAGATGGGCATCCGCCAATTCCACCATTTTCTGGAGTTGAAGCTTGCGATATTGAGCCTTGAAACTTTTGATGATGCCACTATCCAGTGGTTGCAGACTGGCAGTCATATTTGGTGGAAGGAAGTGTATCTTTATGTTGCTGAGACCATCATTAGGGACGCAGTGAGACGTAGTGTTATCTAACAACAGTAGGATACAACGTCCTTCAGAGACAAGCTGCTTGTTGAACTGCAGTAGCCATTCTTGAAAGATGCTAGAGGTCATCCATGCTTTGCTGTTGGATGTTTAAGTGCAGTAGAAGTGTGGACCAAAGTTTCTGAAGCATTTAATCAGCAATCGCCGCTTGTCTGTTCCAGTAGAGTTGCAGCACAGTAGAACAGTGATTCGTTGCTTCATCCTTTTGACACCACGGCAGATTTCATCTTTGTAAGCAAGTGTTCGGTCAGGAATGAGCTGAAAAAATAATCCTGTTTCGTCTGCATTGTATATGTTAGCTGGATCATATCCGGAGTTCGCCAGAATACTGTTCAAATTTGTAAGATGTTCATCAATGATAGCTGGAGAAATCGATGAGCCTTCCCCACAGAGCCGTCGTTGCGAAATATGGAATCTCCCTTTAAATCGCTGCAGCCACCCACTGCTGTACGCGAAATTTTCTGGTACGTCCAACTGCTCGCCAAGTTTTTTTTGCCTTTTCTCTTAAGAGGTCATCAATAATAATATTATTATTGGCACGCTTTTGGGTAAACCAGTTGAAGAGAGCGTCTTCCAAGTCACTAAATTTTCCAACTCTTTGTCTCTTTGAAGAACCAACAGTATAATTTTCCCACTTCTCAGCCTGAGTTAGAATATCACGGACAGTTGTTCGTGGAAGTGAGAAACGCTCTCCAATCTCATTCTTCGACATCGTAGGGTTATTTCTTGCCAACTGGCATATCTCCTTCTTTTCAATGGTGGTTGACTCACGTTTACGCTTTTGGGAACTCATGATACGACAATAAGGTTGTTGTGTTGACGTTAGCAAAGGATAAAGCGACTGTGTATGTCCCAGGAACAAGCAGGAAAAGGGTCTGCTGGCTGTTCACACAATCTGTTATCTGTTGTGTCAACAGCAAACAAAGTCCGGCGCCGTTGGCGTAAAAAAATGCAGACAGGAAAGGGGGACGTTGTGAGCGGCGCATAACGAGTGGTTTTTGCTACTTGGGATACGAAAAATCAGCGGCGGAAGGCGAACAGCGAGGGAGTGGCGTTATATCGAGAAAAATACATTGATGTCGATTGGGACAAAACGAAAAAGCGGCGTAAGGCGAGGGTGGCGTTATAACGAGAGTAGACTGTACTTTCAAAATACATATAAGTACAGAGACACAGATAGAGGTAATACTCGTATATAACAAATTTCTTAAGAGGAAAGAGAATTCATCATAGGAATAGCGACAAAAAGTGAGGAATAATAAAAGAAAATATTCTCATCTAGAGAGTTAAATTGTCGGCTTGCGCATGGCTACCAACTGTGAAGGAATGTGTGTGGCCCTAAAAAACAAGCTTGGTCACACTGTGACTTAAATATTTTAATCCTTTTATCGCTTGGTTTTTCTCATCACAACTCTCTTCTTCACGCGTTAAAGCGTATTCAGTCAGATTAGGCCTAAAATGCCGTTTGAATGATTTATTGAAAAGCCACTTACTTAGGTCCATAAAAATAAAGCATTTAGCAAGACGTTACAAATATATCTAGAGATATGTCTCTTATAAATGTTTATTGCATTTAAGAATTACTAGACGAATGGCCCGGGCAACGCCCGGGGTTTACCCGAGTGCGAATATATTTTAAAAACGTTGACTTGGGTGAAGAGTGTTTTTTGTTGCATCATGCTGTGACTCACACGATGACCCAAGGTCAACAGGGGTGGCGCAGCAAGCTTAAGCCTATCACCGTCTGGCGGCGCTGCTTGCGAGTTATATCTACAATTCTGCAAATAACTCTAAGGATATTCAAGATATTCAAGAAATTATTTTTCGAAAACCTTTCCGGGGATATACCTAATAATATCCCAGAATTTCATGGCGATTGGATGTATGGTTTTTGAATAACAGGGTTGTCTAGAGGGGGGCAGGGAGGACACGTGTTCCCTGTCAGCCAATGAGCGCGCAATCTATCCGTGAGCTTCAGACAAACAGACAAACAGACAGAATAAGGCAAATATATAAGTAGATGAATGTCGGCCAGGCAACCTTTATAAGATAAATTATGAAAAGGGCATCTCCTTATCGTGAAACTAAAAGTTGCTGATGGCTTGCGCCATCTATCGGAATAAATATCAACTATTCTCGTTGATTTTTAATTATTCCAGAATCGGCCAAATTGGCTTGGAATAATAAAAATTCAGCGAGAATAGTTGATATTTATTCCGATAGATGGCGCAAGCCATCAGCAACTTTTAGTTGCACGATAAGGAGATGCCTTTTTCATGATATATGCACCTTATCCCAGTACAATATCACATTTTTACTATTTTTTCACTTTATAAAATAGTTCATATTTATTCCGATAGATGGTGAAAGCCATCATTACTTTTCTGTTTCACAATTAGGCGGTGCCTCTCTATATAATATAATAAAGTGATTATATGCATGGACCACACTAATCAAAGCCAGGAGCTATAAATGTGTACGCGGTTCGTTGTCTTTTCTTGATTCACCAAGAAACTATTCATTGCCAATTACTGGAATATAAAAATCTCGCGATATTTAATTAATATTTATTCCGATAGATGGAGTTCGGCCATCCAGAAACATTCGAATGAGGAGATAAAGAAATGTTCCTTTTGTTCTAATCACAGATAGATTCTGTGATAAATGCCAATCTAGGATTTTTTTAAAGCTCTATTTGGAACTATAGTTTTATATTGATAATAGTACTTTTTTTTTCAAATCGAAAAGTACACTCATAGACAATGAAAGTCGAAAGCATTTGATGCTGCCGATTGATAGTTCACATTTATTTATCTCGTATGTCTTCGATAAAGGTTACTGTAATATCTTTCAGAGTTATTGTCTGAATCCCGATATACATGCTAAAATATACAACTTCCTTAAGTTTTGTCCATGAGTGTATATTGTTTATCTCGTGTGTCTTCAATAAAGGTCACTGTAATAATTTTCAGAGTTATTGTCTGAATCCCGATATATACATGCTAAAAGGTACAACTTCCTTAAGTTTTGTCCATGAATGTATATTGTTTATCTCGTGTGTCTTCAATAAAGGTCACTGTAATATCTTTCAGAGATATTGTCTGAATCCCGATATACATGCTAAAAGGTACAACTTCCTTAAGTTTTGTCCATGAGTGTATATTGTTTATCTCGTGTGTCTTCAATAAAGGTCACTGTAATATCTTTCAGAGTTATTGTCTGAATCCCGATATATATGCTAAAAGGTACAACTTCCTTAAGTTTTCTCCATGAGTCTATATTGGTTATCTCCTGTGTCTTCAATAAAGGTCACTGTAATATCTTTCAGAGTTATTGTCTGAATCCCGATATATATGCTAAGAGGTACAACTTCCTTAAGTTTTGTCCATGAATGTAGAAAAAAAAATTACGAAATTGATTGTTAAATTATTCCTGTATCATAGGTAAATACCCGTTTTTCTAATACTTTATCAACTCTAATACTTTATCAACAGCTTTCTATTTCCTAGTACTAACAATACAAATCCATGTAATAGACTAATTGTTTTAATTACGTTAACCTATAATAACACATTCTGTATTAATATAATTACATGTAAATAACTTTTATATTGTTTACTCCCTTTTCCTTACAAACAAGTAACGAAGATAAGGAACTCCAAACCGAAGCAACTCCTCTATCAATTGAGAAAAAAAAACTTAAACAAGTGGGAAAAAAGGAAGAAAAAAACATGTAGCGAGAAAAAATAAATGAGGAAAACAGCTCAATTGAGAATAAAAAACAATCAGAATCTAAGAAACCACAAGACACTAACCTTATAAATACATGAAGATGCTATTTATTATATGAACGGGTATACACCTATCCCCCGATTTACACGGTACCTGTTTTACACGTTTTCGCTTTTACACGGTTTTCCAAATAAGTTTTTTTTTTATCACACTATACTTAATGCTACTGGGATTGAACACATGCGCTGTGTACACATCTCACGAGGAATCCCGAGCTTATGTGCTAACTACATATTTTAACCTGTCAATGCATTTTATTTTAATTTCTGTGTACACCTATCCCCCGATTTACACGTTTTTCTCAGGAACGTATCTACCGTGTAAATCGGGGGATAGGTGTATATTCTTCGATATATATATTGTAGTGTATACAATAAGGAAAGACAAACTTCAGGATGACACAGCAATTTATTTATTGCATAAAACTAAAATTTATAGAATACAAATGAAGCAATGTGGGAATTATGCAAAATAGCAAGATATAAATATCATTTTTTCATTATTATTATCCCTAGTACACGTGGTACAGGCCATGATAATCATGATGGGTAAAAGATGGCGACTGCTTTTACTGTAAATGCACCACATGTCTGCACATGTGAAAAGCAGTTCAACTTTGTACTTACAAATATGTCAGAGCCCTGTTTAGTTACTTGCACTCGCTGGTGGGGTTGGACTTTTGAACGAATCAGGGGCTATTGGAGCATTTTTTTTTTTTTTTAGAAAAAAAAGTGGCCAATGCGCGGGATTTTATCCCGGGTCGAAGTGGTTGAAAACCAACGGTTTAGAACATCCTTCCATCGACCCTTTTAAATATAAAAATTAATAATAATTAAAAATCTATTGACAAAATAATAAATTTTTCACTACAATACGATGACCAGGGTTGTTGCTCTTTTGTTGTGGTATAATTTTGGGTATATTTTAGGTATAATAGGTTAGTTTTTTTAAAGTTTATTTATCTTATGATGCATAGCGCGCCATCTGTTATGAAAATTCGGAACTATTATAGACGCGTAAGATTCTTTTATAAATTAAACAATTTCTACTGCCCTTATGCAATGAAAAAATTAATGGGAGGGCCTGGCTCATCAATGGTGAACCCTTCCAGCTGTTTCGCTTATAAAGTTTATAAATAAAGTTTTTATTTAGGATTCCCCACCTTGAGAGATTCCCCCTTCAGACAAGGAGGGTGTATTTAACGACATTTAAATTCAAATGAAATTTCTTAATTTTTTTCGTTATTTTAATTCGGTACATTTGCTTGTTTGTTTTTTCACTTATTCGGTGCGCCCAATAAGACAAATATATTCGCAAATTTAAATCTAATCACACTCTATATATTAACAAGCAAATAATAAAAATATTTTTAAAAATAAGCAAAATAAGTAATTAAAATTTCCAGACGCTTTCTAAAAAGAAGTAAAAATTCACAAATTCTTGTATTCTAACCATATTAAAACTATGTATTCAATTATATTTTGTTTTTCATTTAAGAAAGAAATTTCGAAAGCAATTTTTCTTTTGAAAAAAATCAAACACTTCATCTATCTTACAATGGTAATTTCAAATCAATTAAACATGTACCTATTCAAAAGAGAAAATCGAATTAAATAAATTTAATTAATATACTTTTTTTACAGCCTCTGATAAATATAAAGAATGTAGAAGATTTTCGCCAATCTAAATTTCGATTAAAAAAAAAATCTTTTGGTGTTAAATAAAAATGGTGGGAAAAATATATGGAGCAGACGAACAAGAAGACAGTTGTACCAAATTAAATATATTAAAACAATAGCGCGCCAAAATTAAAATTTTCGTCTGTAATATAAAAAAAAAATCTTTTGAGAGAAAAAGACAAATAACAATCAATTTTTTTGTACGTAAAAACTTGTTATTTATATTATTTATTAATTCAAAAAAATGTTTTTCTCCAATTTTTCTATATAAATTCAATTAAAGGCATTCCATTCCAATCTTAATGAAAAGAAAATGTGCCAAAGCATGAAATCAAAGTGAAAAATTAGCTTTCCGCTGTCTATTCTTTTTAAGAAAGGGCAAAAAAAAAAAAATTCTTATGGCGTAATAAAACAAAAAACAGTTTTTTCTATTATTTAATAAAATATATATATATTAGATAATATCAAAGAAAATGTAATATATTGATTTACTATCGCCCAATATCAATTTTTAAAGATTTTGGTTCTTATATATAGCACTTTGATCTATAGGTTTTTAACTTTTAATTAGACAATTTTAATTTATATTTAGACAATTTTCAATTTTATTTAGACATTTTTATTTTTCGTAAATATTTTTATCGAAACGTCGAGGTAATAAAAAGATTTACTGGCCGAAGTATCTTTATTTTCAAGAAATACTTTCATTTTATTTAGACATTTCCATTTTAATTTAGACATTTTTTACTTTTATTTAGACATTTTTCATTTTTATTTAGACATTTTTCATTTCAATTTAGTCACATTGACTTTTCTATAAAAAAGACTATGTGTCTAAATTAAAATGAAAAATGTCTAAATATAAATTAAAATTGTCTAATTAAAAGTTAAAAACCTATAAAACAATTTTTATAAAAATTAAAAAAATATATATATATTTTTTAGGAAAAGCAACGTTAAAGATGAATGTATATATAAAAACACTTAAAATTATATATATTATTAATTATTATTATAACTATATTATACAGGCATAATATTGATTTTAAATGAAAATATTCCTATTTATTAGAAAAATAATCGCGATAAATAGTTTCAAATTTCAAATATAGATGGCGCGCATCTATCAAATATATATTTTAATTAGATAATATAAAGGCATATATTGGATTTAATAAAATATTTATTTTGCCAATATTTCGGTTGGCTGAACGCCAAACCTTTATCAAGGCATTACATTTTACATTACATTACCTTGATAAAGGTTTGGCATTCAACCAACCGAAGTATTGGCAAAATAAATCTTTTATTAAATCCAATATATGCCTTTATATTATATAATGGATTAAATATGGATTGCTCTAAAAATATTTAAGCATATCCTGACCACTAACATGAGGGTTTTTTTTCTCATATTTTAATATATTTATTAAATTTGCAAAAAAAAAAAGAAATATATTTCTTTTCATAATAAGTTTAGTTGTATGTGTCCAGAAATGGGAATCGAACCCACAGTGTTCCGCTTACCGGGCAGATGTCATGTCCACTAGGCTAACCTGTTCGTTTAGTTGTATGTGGTAATTTTATTAATATTTGTGTGTGTGTTAACAAAGATATTTCAAATTTAATCTAAGATATTTTTACGATTTTTGATTCTTTAAATCCTATTGTTTAAATTCAAATATAATTTGATTCGAAAATCGAAATTTTGGATGTTTTATTTAAACATTTTTTTTATAATCTTGAAAAAAATTAAAACAATTGTTTTAAAAATAAACTACTAATCAAACATCTTGCATATACATTAATATAGATTGTGAAATTTGTGAAATTGCAAAGGATTTATATCAATCAAAATAATTGCCAAAAATTTCTTTATTCAATAAAAAATGGTAAGTTTTCAAGCGTTAGCTCATCATCAGGCCAATTGTTTCCCAAATTCCTACAATATATATAGAGGTGTAGGAGGTATTATGTATTAACAAATATTTCAAATATGAAAAAAAAAAAAAAAACAACAGAAGAATTCTATATAGGAAATGTGAAGGAAGTACAATACCCATCATACTACTAAAGAACCGTATTGTTAAGAAATCCTATTCAAGGCTTAATAGATATGTGGATTAAATTATCACAAGGAGGTTTATTTTCTTTATCAACACATAGCAGAGCCGAGAAAAGAAAACAGCTAAAAATACCTTTCGATGGGTTATCCCCTTTAGAAGCGGGCGCTCAACCCCAGTTCATCTATGATGGAAAAAAAATTAAGATAATTAAAACGAATAAATATTTTTGAATAAAAAATGTTTAACCATATTATAATAATATTGAAGATTTTCATCTAATAAATTATATTTACGATTTAATTTTAAATGTTTATTAATAATAATTTGAATATTTAAATATGCATACGACAGTGTCATTTATTATCAATTGAAAAAAAAATTCAAAATGTTATATCATCATCAAAAAGAGAAAACTTATTAGAGTCAGAAGATATATTTTAATAGAGTCAGAAGATAGTTTATACATATTTTTTTCGAATACCAAAAGATATAAATTTTTAAAATATATATAGAACGCTATATAAACCTGTTTTTTTTTTAAATATATAACTCAGGTATAACAAACTACCAAAAAATGCATCTATTTTCCATTACAATGCTTTCAAAAATCCAGGAAATAAGAAAAAAATGCAAGGAAACATTTTCTTATGTAAAAAAAAAGAAGCAAGAGTTCAGTTCATAAAAGTTGGTAGAAAAGTTTTTTACCTCCCAAAAACTAGAAGATAAAAAATCGAAAGAAGGATAAATCTAGTCAAAAATGGAACGTTTCCAGGGAAGCAGACGAAAAAAAAAAAAAAAAACAGACGAACAAAATAATTCTTTTGGAAAAATTTGAATTGCACGCCATCAGTAGAGAAAAATATGTTTGAAATATTATAAATATAATATGGAATATATTGAAATTTATGTCGAACTTTAGATAAATTAATAAACTTTTAGATATGCCGTTTGGTAACACTGTCAATATTATTTTTTTTATTCTCACAGAAGAAAATATTAATGAAATAAATATTGCGATATTTCTCTTTCTCTCTTTTAACTATTTATTTAATAAGAAATGCAAACGATAAAATATATTTTCTCCAATATAAATAATAATAATCTATATTAAAACCTAAAAAATATCTTCAATTTTATAACAGATACTTATTTAAATTGTTCATGTGAACGCGGTCAGGATAAGCCATTTTTATTTTAAATATATATATAACTTTCTCATTAAACTATTTTGTAACAAAGTATTTATTATTTTATTAACAGAGTATTATCTTTTATGTTTATATTTTGTTACTCTGTAAACTTCCCTCTTTTACCTATCTTTTGTTTATCATTCATAGTTTGTTCTTGCCGGAAATAAATTGTTGTCTCATTCCGAATTTTCCACGTGGCAATATATTTATTTTAGTGTTAGCTTATAAAATAGTTAAATAGAAATACTATTTCTCTAGGCTATATATAGTTAACACGTAGAGTCATAACCATCTACTCCCCATAATTATCATTGCCTGGTATTACATGTTTTTTACACATGTGATGTACAAGCCGTCATAATCCCTGCCTACGATGATTATCATTGCTTGTTACTACATGTGTAGACATGTGGTGTACTTACAGTACAAGCTGTTACAACTCTCTACTTACCATAGCCTGGTACTACATATGTAGATGTAATGTACAAATTCTGGATAAGCATCGATTTTAACTATGACTACAACATGGAGTTTGACTCACTTTTAGAGGCTCATGTCTAATGTATAAAAATGGTGTAAATATCTCAATATCTCTATATCCATCTTTACTTGCTAAACTGAAACTTTGACTCATGTAAAACTGACTTTACTAGATGCATATAGCCATTGTTATTGTGTAAATACTACTATGTAAACAATGCTATGTAATTAATAGTAATGTCTGAATAAAGAGTTTTAAAACGTACATGTGTAGACATATGGTGTACTTACAGTACAAGCAGTTACAATCCTCTACTCACCATAGCCTGGTACTAGATGTGTAGACATGGGTTGTACTTACAGTACAAGCTGTCACTACCCACCATGGCCTGGTACTACATGTGTAGACATGTGGTGTACTTACAGTACAAGCTGTCACAACCCTCTACCCACCAAGGTATTGTACTACATGTAGTGTACTTACAGTAAAAGCACTTACAACTCTCTTTTGATGACTATATACCCAAAGCATTCCTAAAAAAAATTGCACAAAATATTTCCCATAAACAAAAAACGACATATAATTTTTAAAAATCCAATAATATTCTATCATATACCACATACAATTTACGGTAAAATAATATATGTAAAAGGAGATAGCTATTTAGCTCTATTCTAAATTTAAAAAAAATGTTTTTATTGAATTCATCAAAATTTGAATCGACATTGAAAAAATCCGTGTTTTGGAAAAAAAAAATTTTTTTTTATTCTCTAATCCCCTTAAACATTATATTAACCCCCCTAAAGTTTTCATTTTTTCCTACTTATTAAAAAAAAAAAAAAGCACGGAAAGGGGAAATGGCATTTTCTGAAATTAAATAATTGATTTTGCAATGTATATGCAAATGGGGGATGGGTTATTTTGATAAATTTGCATATTAATACGAGTAAATTATTAAAATTTCGCCCATCATTCATTGCGGTCAATATGTTTTCATTACCCCAAGCGCGCGGAGAAAAACTTCAATATTGAGAGAAGATTTAAATAAATTTAAAGTGATTTTTTCTCATTTCACCTCTCCCCTTCATATAAAATATAATTTAGAAAGTCAGATAGACTTATTTATTTTGAAATAAATCAATTTTAACACTGAGACGACTTTTTTTAAAAAGAAAAATCGTCTGTCAGAAAAAAAAATCGTCTGCTAAAAAAATAAATATCGTCTGCGAAAATAAAATCGTCTGATATGAAAAAAAAAAAAAATCATCAGTGAAGGAAAAAAAATGGCGAAACGAAGCACGAGCATACGGATAAAGATAACACCATACTTAATGTGAATCATTTTGAAATTGTGTAAATTCAAATTTTTGTGAAAAACATTCACACAAGTTATAGTGATTTCTTTTTCTTTTGCTTATCCCTAGTACACGTGGTACAGGCCATGATAATCATGGTGGGTAGAAGTAGGCGACTGCTTTTACTGTAAGTGCACCACATGTGTTATAGTGATTTTATACTTGTATATGAAATAATAAAAAATAAAAAAAAGAATCTCCATTATGTGACGGATATTCAGAGAGAGAGAGAGAAATGAGTAAAGACGCCACAAAATCGTAATTCAACAAATTCGATAAAAGTCAATGATACAATGAATTCAGGTATTCACCTTCTACAGTAAAAAAAAAAAAAAAAAAAAACATCTAAAAACGCTTCTGCAGGGAATTTTGTTGATAAATGTTGACTACGTGTGTTTTGCTAAGCATAAAAAAAGACGATGAAGTTGAACTAAATATAAAGAAATGTGGTATACACAAAATAAGGGTATTTTTTTATCTAATTAACATGACAAAATGAGGTACGTTTGGCAAAGAAATAAATAAATGTTTAAACTAGATCGAACAATAAGACCAAGGAAGAAGCTTGGTATAGATTTAATAAGTTTTATTAATCCAATATCTCGATGGACCAATCGTCCATCTTTTACGAGGGTTTTGTTTTGAAGCATACAGCTAGTCGCGGTGAGCCATGGACGTCTTACAAGCTTGTTGAGCGATAAACCTTCTATGATATTAAATATAAACAAAAGAAAACTAATGTAAAATGAAGCTTAATATAGAGAAATGTTAATAGAAAGCATAGCGCCACCTGTAGGTTAAAATTTGAATTATTCAGCGCATTCTTTTCTTATTTTAAAATCATATAGGAGAGACCAATTTCTACAATCAGTGAACGTTGAAACAAGATTTGAAAAGGCTTGAATTTTAAATGGCGAACCCCTCACACCGATTTTCTCACCAGGAAGAATAAACAATGCAATAGTTGTGGCGAGATCTATTGAATTGAATTCACGAAATCTCTGAGAAGGTTCATCAGAATTTAGAAGGATATAGGATAATGCTAGCATACCAAGAAGCGACAATGTTGGATAGAAACAGAAACAAATCTAGTTGAGAACAATATAGAGTATTAAAAATAAAAAAGGCATATCTTGACCAGGAGCACATGTGCTTTTCAGAAGGCAGAGCGCCATCTGGTGGAACAGAAATCAACTAAACATTGATTTAGCTTGTTCCCTGATATTTGGCCAACCCAATTTCTTGATAAATAGAGTATCTGTGGTTAAACCAACAAACCGAAGAAGCGGTATAAAATAAATGTGGTTGCAGTCAAATCAACATACATAAGAATCAGTAGACAAGTGGGTAACACCCTCAATTCCCGACATCCATGAACCGGGATTGAATCCCGCGTTAATCCTTTGTTTTAATATGTGAATAACCTTCACATATTATTCATTGTTGCAAATATCATAAACTAGGTTGCTCTTTTTGAGAGGTACCTAATAAAGTGATTTTGGAACAAGAACCAACATACCAAGAAGTGATATAAAAGAACTGTGGTCGACCACAAATGACCCAAAAAACCACAGCGGGCGGAGATAATGTCGTCGCAAGGAGGAAACCTTGGGGACGTTTGACCTCGGTTAAGAGGTCGACCGACGAGGCTGTCGTGTTGGTCCGTTTGTTCTTCCACATTGTGCAAATCTGGCTCCACCGCCATCGATTACTACAACACTTGGGAACAGAACCTACTGTGAAAAAAATAGTACAAATGTGATATTGTACTGGGATAAGGTGCATAAATTAAGAAAAAGGCATCTCCTTATCGTGCAACTGAAAGTTTCTGATGGCTTGCGCCATTTATCGGAATAAATATCAACTATTCTAGTTGATTTTTAATTATTCCAGAATTGGCCAAATAGCCATTTATGATTAATCAAGAAAAGCTAACCACGGACGCGTTTCAAGCTGTTGGCCAAGAAGCCCAGAATCCATTGTGCCAAAGTTGAATATTTTCACCTCTTTTTTCACCAGCCTTCCAACACTAAAGATTTAAGATGATTATCACCTTTAGAAAAAAGACTCTAGAGAACTATGTCTAACATTTGCATGCCAGAAGGTAAGAGAATTGACGCTCAGGAAAACTTTCTCCAGAAATATTTGTTTTAACAAAAGATATATTTTGATCTGCTCTTTCCTTCCCATCTATGATTGGATTGAGGAAACATCTTCCTTGTGTATGGAAATATGCAATGTGGGAAATAATTATTTGAAACAATGCTTTAGAAAAAGACCGTCATGCTTAAATTTTTCCCAAAGAAATCTATAAGTAATATATAAAAATGATAACACGAAGGCATCAAAACAGAAGAATAGATCAACCAGAATAATATAACAGCCTGGACCAAATACTCCTTTTTTGAAACAATATCATCCAAGGAAAAGTTTCTAATAAATAGTTTCTTGTTAAATATATGTACAGGATAAACACATAAGATTATTTCTGGAGAGCTGGGCATCTACAGATGATAAAAATAGTATCAATAGGAAGATAGAAATACCACAATCATACCTACAGTTAAAACAAAAATAGTCAAATATATATAGTATTTTATTCCTGAAGATACAATAATTCAATTTAGATGATTTGGTCACACCAACATATGCTATAGAAAACAACATTTCTCGTGCGCGCATCACGCGGATAATAAGTTTACAAGGAGTTTGAATTTTCCAAGAAGAAGATAGGCGAACAGCCTCGTCGAAATATTGAATTTTAATAAATTTATTGATCCAAAATATGCCTTTATTTTAAATAGTTTCTTATAAATATAAGATAAAAGAGACATAGATCTATAGTGTACACAAAGTCCAATATGTAAATATAATATAAATATAAAGTAGAACCTCCCTGTAAAGAACACCTAATTGCAGGGCCAAAGTGTCCTTTAGTGAGAGGTGTCCTCATACCGGAGAGTTGCTAAATAGTAAAAATGGTAATTTTTCAAATGAAACTGTCCTTTGTAGAAAGGTGTCCTCTAGCGCGAATGTCCTCTCATGGACGTTCTACTATATATAGGCTTTTATAGAGTGTACATTGGTTTAAAAGTCCTGAGTTTAATGGACCGAAAGCTAGCCAAGAGGTGTCCTCTTACCGGAGAATTGCTAAATAGTAATAATGGTATTTTGCAAATGAAAACTGTCCTTTGTGGAGATGTGTCCTCTAGTGCGAGTGTCCTCTCATGGAGGTTCTACTGTATATAGGCTTTTATAGAGTGTACATTGGTTTAAGTCCTGGGTTTCATGGACCGAAAGCTAGCCAAGACAGCAGAGAATTTAGTATGGAAACATGTCGAATTAAAACGGATTATATTACTCAACAAGACCATATCAGCTTGGCCTCGTGACTCAAGTGGTGTTGTGAGGAAAACTAGGAAGTTTGAAGGGCAATCCGCGTATCTTACGATAGTGGAACTTTGCGTGTTCATCAGATAAATAAATCATTAAAAAAACCTAAGGAAGTTTCATATTTTAAGCATAAAAAACACTTTAAAAAAAGAATAATAAGAAAAAGACGGATTGTTCACACTTGGTTATCTCGTGTCTCTAATAAAGGTCACTGTAATATATTTCAGAGTTATTGTCTTAATCCCGATATACATGTTAAAAGGTACAACTTCCTTAAGTTTTGACCATGAGTGTATATTGGTTATCTCGTGTCTCTAATAAAGGTCACTGTAATATATTTCAGAGTTATTGTCTCAATCCCGATATACATGTTAAAAGGTACAACTTCCTTAAGTTTTGTCCATGAGTGTATATTGGTTATCTCGTGTCTCTAATAAAGGTCACTGTAATATATTTCAGAGTTATTGTCTTAATCCCGATATACATGTTAAAAGGTACAACTTCCTTAAGTTTTGTCCATGAGTGTATATTGGTTATCTCGTGTCTCTAATAAAGGTCACTGTAATATATTTCAGAGTTATTGTCTCAATCCCGATATACATGTTAAAAGGTACAACTTCCTTAAGTTTTGTCCATGAGTGTATATTGGTTATCTCGTGTCTCTAATAAAGGTCACTGTAATATATTTCAGAGTTATTGTCTCAATCCCGATATACATGTTAAAAGGTACAACTTCCTTAAGTTTTGTCCATGAGTGTAAATAATGGCTTCATGCCTTAAATTGTACAAAGGTCAAAACAGTTTCCAAACAGGAAGTAAGTAACATGGGCTTAATGGATCTTATATTCTCTTTGTCCTTGTCCAGAGTAGAATACGATCTTTTGACCTTACCTAGCTTTTATCCCTAGATATAATAAGCAGACTTTTCTCGAACCATCCATGATTTCATGTTTTTAAATAGACAATGGATTTTGTTGTTGTTGTCGGAAATGATCAGTCCATAAATCACCAAGACAACAGTCCTCTTTCAACCAAAAGTCTAATTTGACAGTGTAAAAACAGCATCTAACACATTTTGATGGGAGATCTTGTTTTGATGACAACAACAATTCCAAGGTGACAAAAAAAATCTATAAAAAAAGCCATTCTTTCATTCTTTGAGACCTATTCATCTTCCAACTTGTTCTTTTTATAAACATCAAAGCTGATTTCAAATTTACAGGTGAATGGCAAGTTTTTGATGCCTCTTTAAGTGAGAAATAGAGAATTACAAAAAGGTGTCACAATAAGATTTTCTGCTATATCTGAAATTGTATGTAAAAAAATAATAATAATAACGTTCACACATTTTTTTCTGGTTATCTTAAAATTTTAAGATTTTTTTTTTTCTGCAAAAATCCAATCATTCATTCATCTTAACGGGGAACAATGTTGTTTTTTGATCATTTTTATTTCAAGGAATACAAAAAAAAAAAAAAAAGAATCCCATAAAATATTCCAGGGTTAAATTTGGAAAATAGTATTTTAATACCTCTTTGGTTAATAAAAGCATTTTAAAAATGCATTTTTGGCAGTTTCTGTCTATTTATAACTCATCGCATTGGATAATGATATGAAATCGAATACGCCCCTGTACTGAAGTGGGCCATAGCTCGACACCATGGTATACAGGTATTTTGTGTGTTGTCTGAATTTACCAAAACTGATGTTGAAGATTAGTCATTGATCTTAATTGTCAGAATCCGTGCAAAGATGATCAACTAAATGCATTTGGTAAATTTGACTAATTTAAGAACTCCATCCGTAGGAAATTATGAAATATTAGCCGTCCTTGTATTGATGAGAGCGAAAGTCCGAAACTATGGTATACAGGTTGTTTGTGTGTTGTCTGAATTTACCAAAACTGGTGTTATGATAGAGTCATTGATCTTAATTGGCAGGATCTGTGCGAAGAAGATCAACTAAATGCATTTGGTAAATTTGACTAATTTAAGAACTCCTTCCGTAGGAAATTATGAAATGTTAGCCGTCCTTGTATTGATAATGGCCATAGCTCGACACCATGGTATATAGGTTGTTTGTGTGTTGTATGAATTTACCAAAAACTGGTGTTTTGACAGAGTTATTGATCTTAATTGTCAGAATCTGTGCGAAGAAGATCAAATAAATGTATCGATTGTGGATGTCCTTAATAAATACATTTGTAATGCATTTGGCAAATTCGACCAATATCAGATCTCCTTCCATAGGATGTTATGAAATCTAATCTATACCAGTACTGAAGAGGACGAAAGCCCGAAACTACGGTATACCATTGTTGGCTGTTGTCTGAATTTACCAAAACTGGTGTTTTGGGTTAGTCAATGATCATAATTGGCACGATCTGTGCGAAGAAGATCAAATAAATATATCGATTGTGGATGTCCTTAATAAATGTTTTTGGAAAATTCGACCAATATCAGATCTCCTTCCATAGGATGTTATGAAATCTAATCTATACCAGTTCTGAAGAGGACGAAAGCCCGAAACAATGGTATACCATTGTTGGCTGTTGTCTGAATTTACCAAAATGGTGTTTTGGGTTAGTCAATGATCATAATTGGCATGATCTGTGCGAAGAAGATCAAATAAATGTATCGATTGGATGTCTTTAATAAATGCATTCGGCAAATTAGCCAATATAAGAACTTATCCCGTAGGAAATTATGAAATCGAAGCCGTCCCTGTACTGATGATGGCCATAGCTCGAAATCATAGTATACAGTTTTGATGGCTGTTATCTGAATTTTCTAAAATTGGTGTTGAGGCCTTTTCTTAATCAGTACCATAATGTTTTATATCTTAGGTGATGAATTGTTAATGGGAGAAATTATTCTTTTGGTACATACATACACCCATGGACAATACTTAAGGAAGTGCGAAGTATTTGATGTCGCCAGTCGTCTGTTTTTTTTTTAATGAGACAGAGGCAATTTTTTTCACACTTTGTTATCTCGTGTATCTAAAATAAAGGTCACTATAATATCTTTCAGGATTATTGTCTGAATCCCAATATACATACTTTTAGATATACAACTTCCTTAATTTTTTTCCATAAGTATGCACATATATTTTTAACACAAACTTATAATTAATACAATTTACACACATAACACACAGAGACCAATATATTTAATAATAAAATTTGAAAACAAAATATAAAGCTGACAAAAAAGAGATCTTAAAATTAAAGATATTTCGGCCATTAAATATTTTTATTATTTCGACGTTTCGACATTTGTCCTCGTTAGGAGCGAACAAAAATTAAAACATTTGGCAATGTACAAAATTTGAAATATCGCGTGAGAACGCCCTTGCAGCCTTAGAATAATTTTTAACGCTTTGCAAATGTTTTAATTTTATGTTCACTCCTGACGAAGACAAAGGATTTTATCGAAACGTCGAGATAATAAAAAGATATACTGGTCGAAGTATCTTTAATTTGAAGAATTACGAATGCCGGCCAGGCAGCCTCTATTTTTATGAAAAAAGGAAGTGCTTCCTCATGTTATTAACAAAAACTTCCAGGTGTTAGAAGAGTATAGCTTTGAAAGATATATATTACAATTTCAATTATTTTATTTCCAAAGCGCTATATCCCGCAAGGGATACTTGCGCCAAACAAGGAGAAAAGTTTATTTACATTATTCAACGCATGAAAACATTAGAGATCCAGATTTTGTAGAAAGTTTAGAATGTATTTACAAAATGAATTGAACTTTAAATATGATTTTTTTATCGGAAATCAAATCGTTAAGTTCACAAACAACTAGTTCATTCTATAATCTTGAAATGCTGGGCAATCGATCAGTAGATGTCTTGAGGTTTGTTCCTCAATACCACAAAAGCAACAAAAGATATATATGCTAATTCTATGCTTCCCCACAATTCTATTAAATTATCCCATAGTTAAATTCCCAATTACGTTCATCATCTTAATTGACTTCCTTCTTAACGAGCTCCGATAAGAGACGTCGAGGTAAAAAAAGGCGATCTTTGATTTTCAGGAATTTTTCCTTTTTTTTATATATATAAACCCCCCTAACCTAACGTAATTAAATTTTACCTCGTAAAGTTAAAAGGGAGAGACCCTAGTTAGGTTATCTCTGATAGTTAGTGAAGGGAGAAATTTTATATCTTTTGATATTCTATTTTGAACAAATTTGAACACGGATTTTATATGAAAAATAGACCATTGTTTTAAATTATGTTTAAAAAATACCTTGAACAGTATATATAGTATATATAACCTGTAGAAGGGAAGCTTACGCCCGAAAGCTCGAATTTATTTTTCAAATAAAGAAACTTATCCTTTTTGAATCTTTTCGTTATTATACAGTATATATATGTTATATAAAAATATTTTATTTAAAATTATATTTCATAGATTCAAATATTCTGTTAAATCGACCGCCAGAGGTCACGCTTCCCCTATAAAAACTCATTGTTGTTGTTTCCCGATGGCCGGCTCAAACCGTTTGTACATTATGTAGATAAGTTTTTCATTTTTTTTAATTCTTACGCCTTAAGCCAGGCAGTACTTTTACCAAATTATGTTTTTCATATATATTCCTTAGCTCAAATAAAGAAATCTCTGATCAAAACTATTTTATTATTTCCACGATTGCATTACCATAGCATAATCCTCAAGATGATCAAAAAACATCAAAAATCTCATCTTTATTTATAACCTATATATGTTTTTTATATTATTTATAATGATAGTTTATTATTATATTTATATAACGTATGAAGACATTAAGACGCGAATTTTTCTTTTCACAAATAAATCAAACTTCTACTGTCCTTACTGAGATGAAAAAACATATTGGGAGGACTTGAATGTAATTCTACTGTCCTAAAAGCTTATGTCCATAGTTTGCTTAAATACCATTTCTAAGATCCCATCCTTCAGTGTAGCATATATAAGCAGAATGATCCAATACAGTATTAGAGCTTTGAGAAGCGGTCTGGTAGATTAAATTGGCGAAATCGCTGGGAGGGTTCACCATTAATAAGCCAAGCCCTCCCAATATTTTTAATCGCAGTAAGGACAGTAGAAGTTTGATTTATTTGTGAAAGAAACATTCACGTCTTAATGTTTTCATGTGTTATATATAGATGGCATGTTATTGCTTTGTATTGATTATATTTTTGAAATACATTGTCGGTAATATAGAAACTATATAACTGAGAAAAACATATTTGAAAAGTAATCTGATGTAGTTATATATACAGTAAATTCTCCTATAACGCGATTAATGTGTTCCGTGTTGTATGAAATCACGTTATAGGAGAGTCTACTGTATATATATATATTGTTGAAAATAGAGCAATCCATATTTAATTCATTATATAATAAAAAGGCCTATATTGGATTTAATAAAAGATTTATTTTGCCAATGTATTTTGCCTGTGTATACAAAAATGTAATGCCTCGATAAAGGTTGGCGTTCAGCCAGCCGAAATATTGGCAAAATGAATCTTTTATTAAATCCAATATATGCCTTTTTATTATTTAATATATATATATTATAAATAGAAAAGAGATTTTCTGCTTGAATTTTGATCATGTTGAGGATTATCTTGATTTTGGTTATCTTGAGAATTAAGCTATGGTGGTGCAGTCGTGGCTGAATAATAATCTTGAAAATATAAAGTCTTGATCAGAGATTTCTTTATTTGAGCTAAGGAATATATATGAAAAACATAATTTGATTAAAGTAATGCCTGGCTTAAGCCGTAAGAATTTAAAAAACGAAATACTTATTTACATAATGTACAAAAGATTTGAGCCGGCCATTGGGATAAAACTACAACGAGGTTTTATAGGGGAAGAGTGACCTCTGGCGGTCGATTTAGCAGCGTATTTTATCTATGAAATATATTTGAAAAACATATTTTTATATAACATATATATATATATATATATATATATATATATATATATATATATATATATATATGTATAATTAGGGGGGCAATATAGGAAATATGAAATCAATTAAGCAAAAATGTTTCTTCTCACAAATAAATCAAACTTCTACTGTCCTTACTGCGATAAAAAAAATATTGGGAGGGCTTGGCTCATCAGTGGTGAACCCTCCCAGCTGTTTCGTCAATTCTACCATATTGCTTCATAGAGCTCTAATACTGTATTGGACGTTTCAGCGGGGAGGTTTCACCACTGATGAGCCAAGCCCTTACAATATATTTTTAAATCGCAGTAAGGACAGTAGAGGTTTATGTGAAAAAGAAACATTCGTGTTTTGATGGTAGATGGTGCGTTATTGCTCTATTGTCTGGAGGAGAACTCTCTCAAGGTGGGGAAGTCTTCCTTGCTGAAGACATTTGTACACATACACAACTATATATGAAAAAAATAATAGAAAAAAATAAAAGATAAGTGGGTCAGGCGTTGTTATTAAAAATAAAGAAGGCATCTCCTGACCACAAGCACATGTGCTTTTTAGATGGCAGAGCACCATCTAGTGGAGAAAAAATAAACTAAACGTTTATTTAGCTTGCTCCGTGATATTTGGCCAACCCAATTTCTTGATAAATCAAGAAAAGCCATCCACGAACGCGTTTCGCGCTGTTGGCGCTCGTCAGCGTGGAGTAGGCTGTAACCACTGAGACCATAAAGATTTTTTGGTCCCAGAGGCTTCCTGAGAAAAAAGAAAAGAGAGGCGCTCTGCCGTCTAAAAAGCACATGTGCTCGTGGTCAGGAGATGCCTTCTTTATTTTTAACAACTATATATATTCCCCTACATTTTATCTACCCTTTATTTACTATTTTATTATATATTTTTTCCACCTTTGAAACAATTGATTAGAAGAATCAATAAAATTGTCTATAATTAATATAAATTAAACCAAAATTTCAAAATAGGGTGTTTTCCATTGTTTCTACATAACAACAAAGATCTTTATTGATACATTTACAACTTACATAAACGCTTCCTGAGTTCAAGAAAGAGGTTTAAAAGTCACAAAAATAACTTTACAAAGATAGCACAGCCATCTATCGGCGTAAGTAACCGTTAATATTCTAAATATTGCCAAAATAGCAATACAAAGAGAGATACTGACATTTATCAATGTGAATAGCCTTTAATATCTTAAAGGTTATATGTATATAGGTGGGTAATTAGATTTTCACATTCCTCCTGCATAAATAACCGTTGATTGTTTGAAAAGATTGTAAAAATAACATTTCTAAAGATAGTCACTGCCATCTATCGGCATAAATAGCCATTGAGAGGTTATATGTATATAGGGACCGTTATATAGGAGTATCCTACATAAATAATCGTTGATTGTTTGAAAAGATTGTAAAAATAACATTTCTAAAGTTAGTCACTGCCATCTATCGGCATAAATAGCCATTGAAAGGTTATATGTATATAGGGACCGTCATCTAGAGGTCGCCTAAGTGATTTCCGATGTATCAGACGATTGATTCCGGCCCTGATCGATATTCTCTATAAATATCCAACTTTCAAACTTGGACTTTCATTGGAGGAGCCGCCGTCCAACCAAATCCCTACTTTTCTTCGAATGGTTCTCTTCCAACTTCTTTGATTATTTCCTCCTCTATGACTGTCACTCTCTGCTAGGATATATGTTCTGCTGGTCTTCTAACTGAACTTGTACACGATGTTTATCTTTGATTGTACAATTAAACTTACAATGTCCATCTTTGATTGTACAATTAAACTTGTAATGTCTATCTTTGATTTCACGATTAAGCTTACAATGTCTATCTTTGATTGCATATTTGAACTTGTACACAATGTCTATCTTTGATTGTAAAATTAAACTTACAATGCCTATCTTTGATTGCACATTTAAACTTACAATTTCTATCTTTGATTTTAAATGTAAACTTACAATGCCAAACTTTGATTGCACAATTAAACTTGCAATGTCTATCTTTGATTGCATATTTGAACTTGTACACAATGTCTATCTTTGATTGCACAATTAAACTTACAATGCCTTTCTTTGATTTCACATCTAAAATTAAAATACCTATCTTTGATTTCTCATTGATGAAGACACCACTTTAGACACCCATTTCTTTATCTCGACTAGGAGATTTTGGGTAGCTTGTTCACCCCTAAACCCGGGTTATTTTTGCTAAAAACGACACTTTAGAACATCTTATCCTTTTTCGGTTTGGTGAATTTGGTTGAAGACGGCGCTTGTAACACTTAACACCCAGACCTCTTTGATTAAGTGCCACTTTAGACCACTACAAATCATCAGCTTGGTGAATGTAGTTGAAAACATCGTTTGTAATCCGTTGTAACCCGGGTTCTCATACCAGAATCGCCACTTTAGACACCGGTTTGGTGGCCAAAGACAAGCTATGTAACCCGTTGTAACCCGGGTTCTTATACCAGAATCGCCGCTTTAGACACCGGTTTGGTGGCCAAAGACAAGCTATGTAACCCGTTGTAACCCGGGTTCTCATACCAGAATCGCCACTTTAGACACCGGCTTGGTGGCCGAAGACAACCTATGTAACCCGGGTTCTCACACCAGAAACCCCACTTTAGACACCGGCCTGGTGGCCGAAGACAACATATGTAACCCGTTGTAAACCGGGTTCCCATACCAGAAACCCAACTTTAGACACCGGCTTGGTGACCAAAGACAAGCTATGTAACCCGTTGTAACCCGGGTTCAAGGCATTTAAAGACACAATATTAAAGGGGAAATCTCAGCTGAGATCGTTAAGAGCGTGAGTCAGCGCGGCTGGTTTTTGCACCCGTCCCCTTCAGTGCCTGTGTCACGTGACCCGCTTGTTTGATGAATGGCAGAAGATAGGTTTACACAAGGTTTTTACCTCTAAACCTCATACACATTGTTAAACTTTAAACCGTCACGTTGTCACGAAAGAAGGAATTATTAACAAAAAAAGACACTTCTTGCATCGAAATAGATGAAAAATGTCATTGCTCCGTCTATTGAACGTCTTTACCTAAACCTAGATTTTACCACAATACGAACTTCTGTAATTTCGGAATGCCTATGTAAAATGCTTCTGACCTTTGTCATTGCAGTGTCTTCGTGAGGTAACAAAATGAAGATTTATAGGAAATTGCCAAAGAGATGTTTTACTATCAATGAAGTGACTCAGTGAAAAATTACTATTTATTTCTCTTCAACCAATCACAAGTTGGCAGTTTTCCAGTCTTCTAAGAACTTACTTTTCATGGCCAGTAGGTATCGTAGGTTCATCTGTTGTTTCTTATCCCCCTTTGTACAAATATTACACAAATTCCATGATTCCATGCTTCTCAAACTATTTGATGATAATCAGCAACCTCTCCCAAAGCAACCTCAAACAAAAATATTTATTAAGACCTTTTAGTCCTATACAGATTCTCAGAGTAGAGAGTGCATCTAATACAATCCAAAATGTGTTCAGTAGGTTCTTCTTCCAAAATTGTCGATTTGAATTTACAAGGATATCATAATTCTGTTTGGTTACTTGGTAGGGTTGGACTTTTTGAAAGAATCAAGGGTCATTGAAGCAATGTTTTTCTACAGAAAAAAAAAGAGTTCAAAACGAGATTTGATCCCAGATCGTGGCTGTCCAGGGTTTATACCATTCTTCCACTATGCCTCCATTTAGTATCAAGATAATTAGAGGATATAAAGCACAGTATATCCACCAACAGGAATGTGACGTCGTTAGCCTATATACGTAGCTCTTGGAGAGAACTGTAGATGCCATATATAATGAACAGTTAGTTCATTGTGTGGCCCGTACTACAATGTGGGTCAATGAACAATGGCGGAGGGAGTTCACACCAACCCTGTTGATGATTAGAAAAGATGATGATACGGGTGGGATGGCCTAGAAACATCGGCCGCGAACGAGAAAATGATATCTCTCCAAGTCCTGATGGTTGAACAGAAATGGTGAACTAAGAGCATTGAGAACATCATTCCAGCAAAAGGAATAAATATTAGTTTTGACAGTTTACCATCTTGGAAACTAACGCATAGGTAATCTACAAGGTATGGGTAGGAATATAAGAATAAAAAAAATGACAATTCAAGATCAAATTTCTGGAAATGGTGAAAATTTCGTATAATTCATCATTTATACAAAGTAAGAAACAAAGAATTGGTATAAACAACAACAACAACAATAACCTTTATTGGGCACACGTGCCATACAGGATTCTCTCTGTAGGACAAAATAAATGAATTGGTATAAACATGTATCATAAACAATATGCATTTTTATCATTATTTGAAAAATGTTACAAAAGTGAAATTTTACTGTGACCAGGTAGATAAATTAAGAAATAAAAAAGCATTTCCTAATTGTGCAACAAGAAGATACTGATTAATCGAGAAAGGGTATTTGACCGATATTCTGGAACATAATGTTTTTTTTTAAATCAACGATAAATTGATATTTATTCCGATAGATGGCGTGAACCATTAGCAGATTTTAATTGCACGAGAGAGAGAGAGAGAGATCAGGAGATGCTTTTTTTCCCCTAAAAAATGCATCATTGCAGTAAAAATGGTCGGTAATATTGGTTTCTAATTCTAAAAACATAATTAAAGCTAAAATTGTATCTCGATTTTGAAACAAGCTCAGAGTATACCGGTGTGTTTCCGTGGCGACTACCAAACGTACATAGGAAGAAGGAAAGAGATGGTATGAGATGAAAGGATTGTACAGTGAAGCAATTCTAGTTATTTAAAGCACCTCCCTCCATATCTACAGAGATCTGGCTAAATGCCCATCTACGTGTAGATAAGGTCGACACGTAGAGAAAGTAAATGGCCACATAGACCCATGGTAATGGTGGCGCCAACCACATAACACGCTACTGGACACGGAACGCTGGATGCATACCTAACCTTAGTTGGCGTCCATAGGCCACGGGTAGACCTGCAACTACTGTACTGTACTTCTAACTACCAAAATGTACCATTTGATTTGGTTGTCTGGTTGTATACACTCTCATAGACAACACTTAAACAAGTGTCATACAAGGTTGGGTCAATTAGTAATACACAAAAATAAATCTTTTTTATTTGACAAACCATAAACTTTGTATATATATGAATACCTAAATATTAGCTATATATCAGCATCATTCAATATATCCACCTTCCCTCTGTACACATTTGGTCCAGAGTTCTTTCCAACTCACGAAATCACTTTGGTAGAATTCTACATCTTACTTTCTGAACCACCCTCTAACCTCATGGAGTAACATTTCATCATTTTCAAATGCTTTACCGCGTAGAGAATTCTTTTATTTTGATATCGCCGGTTTTCTGTTTTTTTATTTTTTATTTTAGGGAGACAGAGGCAATATTGTTCACACTTTGTTCATTTCGTGTGTCTTCAATAAATATCACTGTGGGAGAAGAATCACAAGTCGGTTAGAAGAGCTTCTTTTAAAAGAGAACAATCTACAAGTTTCCGGTAAAGATGCCCGAAAGCCTTCTTGCCTGACAGCTTGTACGATCATCCTCTTATAAAATAGAAGCTCTTCTTCACGACCAGCAGGAGTGAATGATCAACCCTCGGGTACAATTCGGCGTTGGACCAGCAGGAGTGAATGATCAACCCTCGGGTACAATCCGGCGTTGGACCAGCAGGAGTGAATGATCAACCCTCGGGTACAATTCGGCGTTGGACCAGCAGGAGTGAATGATCAACCCTCGGGTACAATTCGGCGTTGGACCAGCAGGAGTGAATGATCAACCCTCGGGTACAATCCGACGTTGGACCAGCAGGAGTGAATGATCAACCCTCGGGTACAATTCGGCGTTGGACCAGCAGGAGTGAATGATTAACCCTCGGGTACAATTCGGCGTTGGACCAGCAGGAGTGAATGATCAACCCTCGGGTACAATTCGGCGTTGGACCAGCAGGAGTGAATGATCAACCCTCGGGTACAATCCGGCGTTGGACCAACAGAAGTGAGTAATCAATAAAGTATTTAAAGTCCATCGATCTCACAACAAGAGCCGCCCATTAGAAACTCAATGTTTGGCTGCACCAGTGGCAGTTGTCAATACCACTAAGTGCACGTAATGACATCTCTATCGCGGACAGATAATAACGCTCTATGCAACTTTGACCCTAAATTACATATATCCCTACTTGCTTTTAGCCACACAAATTACACCCAGAAATTGAAGTGCTTTTTTTGTTGTTTCTACTTACTTAATTACTTTTCTAGGAGATATTTTTAGAATTATCACATCAATTTACAATACCTATCCTATATACATATTGAAGAATATTCGGTTGGTTACCCCAGTTGTTTACAAAACAAGTGTATGACGCCTTAAAAGCCGATATATATAAGCTTGGTTCCGATGTTAAGATTTTTGTTGTTATACATTTCAACAATTTATTTCTATTAAGAAGGAAGATACGCCTCAGAAATGAAATTTTTATTTTTTTCTAACTTTAACTGTTTATTCTCTACTTCCTCTTCATCACATATATATTTATATTAAAAATAAAGAAGGCATATCCTGACCAGGAGCACATGTTCTTTTTATTTATATATACATATGCCTACTTTATTTTTAATATCAACACCTGATCTTTTTTTTTTTTTCTATTATTTTTTTCACATATATACTCGTATATATATATTAAAAATAAAGAAGGCATATCCTGATCACAAGCACATGTGCTTTTTAGATAGCAGAGCGCCATCTAGTGGAGCAAAAATTAACTAAAGTTTATTTAGCTTGCCCCGTGATATTTGGACAACCCAATTTCTTGATAAATCAAGAAAAGCCATCCACTAGATGGCGCTCTGCTATATAAAAAGCAAATGTGCTTGTGGTCAGGATATGTCTTCTTTATTTTTAATATCAACACCTGACCCACTTTTTTTTTCTATTGTTTTTTTCATATTTATATATAAAATTATATATACTCAAGTATTAAAAACAAGAGTTACTCAAAATTTTAAATTATTTGTGTGCGTCGTTTGTGGCGTACTGTTGATGTTGGTATTTAAGGATATAGAAGCACTCAATACTGGATTCAATCCTCTATCGTCCAAAATCGACAATTCCTACAAGCAAACTGTAAGAGATAAAGACCATCGTTCATAACTTAGCAAGATACGTAAAAATGGGTCTTAAAAACACAATAGAAGCTATAGAACAATAGCCACGAAGCAAAACAACAACAAAAAATACCCAACCTACCAACGAAACAATTAACAAAAGACCGGAGTAACTTTTTTTTTTCTCTTGAAATTTTCTTAGTTTTGAATCCCAAAGACGTGTAAGAAATTTTGTGTTTTTTCGATAGAAAAATATCAATAAAAACCTGATAATAGGCCTTTGTCTCAAAACCTTCCGTTAATTTAACAAACTGGTTTAAACTGAGCCTATCATCTTTGGAGCAATTAGGTTAGATTAGCGAAGTTTTTTATCAATAAAAAATGAGTTTCCCTTTTATACCTAATTAGTTTAATGATGAATATTTCATGAGCGTGTCAAGAATCTCCTTTTTTTATGTATTTTTTTTTAAACAGCCTTAGCTGTATTGGAGAGGACCAAAAACAACGAAACCGTATAGATTATCATGATGAGCTAGCTATTGTTGTATCTAAACTTTGTTTACATAATTGCGTCAAAACTAAAAGGTTCTTGTAGTATTCTCTTCATTTTTGATGTTTTACTTTAACCTAGATGATTGTCGAATGAGCTGTCTTCGACCAGTTTATTCCCCAAGTGAATTTTTGACCAACAAATATTGTCATAACGAGTGTTAAAATTATCATGATATTTATCATTAGTAGTAATAGCACAGTAGAACCTCTCTTTAGAGGACATCTCTCCACAAAGGACAGTTTTCATTAACAAAATTATCATTTTTACTATTTAGAACTCTTCGGTAAGAGGATACTTCTTCCTAAAGGACATTTTAGCTCTGCAATTAGGTGTTGTCCTTTACAGGGAGGTTCTACTGTAGCAACTCTCCGGTAAGATGACACCTCTCCACAAAGGACAGTTTTCATTAACAAAATGATCATTTTTATAATTTACAACTCTCCGGTAAGAAGACACCTCTCCCTAAAGGACACTTTAGCTCTGCAATTAGGTGACCTTTATAGGGAGGTTCTACTGTAACAGTAATGATAAAAAAAAAGCGCTAATATATATTATCATCATTTTATAACTAAAAAATATGCAAACTAGTTCGTTTTTAAGATCCAAAGTGTTGATTATAATGTAACAAAACCATCTAAGAAAGATATGGTACGATATAATGTAAAATATATCTGAATTGGCCCAGTAAATCTCAAGTTTTCGGTGGACAAAAAAAAAAAAAGGTCAACTCCCATTTGTATACACTCATGGAAAAAACATAAGGAAGTTTTACCTTTTAGCATGTATATCGGGATTCAGACAATAACTCAGAAAGATACACTCATGGACAAAACTTAAGTTGATCTTTTACCATGTATATCGGGATTCAGACAATAACTCTTAAAGATATTACAGTGACACTCATTGAAGACATAGGAGATAACCAAGTGAACCCAAAATCGCCTCTGTCTTCTTCAAAAAAGCAGACCACCGACGAGACTTTTCACTTCCACAAGTTTTGTCCATGAAAATGTGTGTGCTATATGTAAATAGAGATATAGGTATATATATATATATATATAGTAAAACCTGTCAGTTACTCCAATGACAAGGTAACCAGCTAACAAGGTTGTGTATTTACATAAATTTATGTACATATTCTAAATAACTATGTGGCTAGAGTGGATTTTGTCATATACAACATGTATATAACACACACAGAAACCTTTATTAGGGATCAAACCCCATACAGGATTCTCCCAGTATAACAATGGTTTTAATTGAACATAAATTAAGTACTATATACAATTCAGTATTAACATGAGCCCCGCCCCCCCCCCCCAAAAAAAAAAGAAAGAAAACTATTTACACCTGTTTCTATTCCTTCTCACAAAAACCATACAGCCCCAAAATGGTAAAGAAACAAGTATTTATGTTCGTTCATTGTATCGCAATTGTAGAACTCCAAGTGTTGCCTATACTCATCACGTGTACTATACCAGCGAGATAGAAATAAAGAATGTGAAAAAATAGCGTTCTCACGCATTTCTGGCCTTAACTACCCGTTTCATGATTTTTCAGGATGCCTTAATCACCAATTTTTTTGGTCGTTGAGGTACAGCTTGTATCACACTAGTGAGGGCCAACAGCCCGAAACGCGTACGTGGTTAGTTTTTCTTAAAAACCAGTCAACAAGGGAATGACTTTGAGATGAAGAGTAAAGCCAGTTCAATTTCTATGTAAATAACACAAGATGATTATTACCTTACCCAATTGGGAGAATCTGTATGGGGCAAGTCCCTAATAAAGGCTTTTGTGTGTGTGCGATTAATCAAGAATGGGCATTTGGTCAATTCTGGAATAATTAAAAATCAACGAATAGTTGATATTTATTCCGATAGATGGCGTCAGCCATCAGTAACTTTCAGTTGCACGATAAGTAGATACATTTTTTTTTTAAAGAAATAAAGAAGTTATATCGGAGACTGTGGTTGAGAAACAGCCGGCATTTGCTGGTGACTAAAGGATTAGGGAAGATAAACAAGCAGTCACTTCCTTTATTCTTATCTGTTCAGATTTATCTGTTAAAACCCCAAACGTCAACATTCTGGTATGTCCCCATGTCATCAACAGAAGTCGTTAACAAATAATCATTGTATGATTTCTCACGGCAGCCTGTAAGTTTGTCTCTCTCTGTTTTTTTTTTTTTGTATTTTTAAGCATCGATAAAAGTATTTTATATTTGAAAGAGATTGTTCTTGTAATCTCAACACTACACACACACGGCAGTTTGTTGACAAAGACCTTGTGAAGAGAGCTGCTATAAGAAGAGAAGGCTGGGAGATGTTATCTCATTATCGTGATGTATCGTCCCATATTTAACCCACAGCACCTGCCGCCTGGGTCATGTCGTGACCGCAGGAAGTACGACCTCACATCTCTACTTCATCCCTTCATTCAATGTAGTATCAGTTACTACCCTCCCTTGAACTCCGTGTAGTAGAGTCCGTGGTAGTCGTAGTGAGTATGGACACTGTTTTTGTACTACTGTTAGTACACTTCATTCAATGTAGACCTGTCGTGTCAGTTACTCGAGTCCTAGACATCAATGTATTAGAGTCCTAGGTGTTAGTCGTATGAGTTGGAATAGTGCTTTTGTACTGTAAGTACACCTCATTCAATGTAGACCTGTAGTGCTAGTTATTACCCTCCCTTGAACTCCGTGTAGTAGAGTCCGTGGTAGTCGTAGTGAGTATGGACACTGTTTTTGTACTACTGTTAGTACACTTCATTCAATGTAGACCTGTCGTGTCAGTTACTCGAGTCCTAGACATCAATGTATTAGAGTCCTAGGTGTTAGTCGTATGAGTTGGAATAGTGCTTTTGTACTGTAAGTACACCTCATTCAATGTAGACCTGTAGTGCTAGTTATTACCCTCCCCTGGACTCCGTAGAGTCCGTGGTAGTCGTAGTGAGTTGGGACACTGTTTTTGTACTACTGTTAGTACACTTCATTCAATGTAGACCTGTCGTGTCAGTTACTCGAGTCCTAGACATCAATGTATTAGAGTCCTAGGTGTTAGTCGTATGAGTTGGAATAGTGCTTTTGTACTGTAAGTACACCTCATTCAATGTAGACCTGTAGTGCTAGTTATTACCCTCCCCTGGACTCCGTGTAGTAGAGTCCGTGGTAGTCGTAGTGAGTTGGGACACTGTTTTTGTACTACTGTTAGTACACTTCATTCAATGTAGACCTGTCGTGTCAGTTACTCGAGTCCTAGACATCAATGTATTAGAGTCCTAGGTGTTAGTCGTATGAGTTGGAATAGTGCTTTTGTACTGTAAGTACACCTCATTCAATGTAGACCTGTAGTGCTAGTTATTACCCTCCCCTGGACTCCGTAGAGTCCGTGGTAGTCGTAGTGAGTTGGGACACTGTTTTTGTACACCACATGTCTACATATAAAGCACTATTCTACGATGGGTAAAAGGTATAACTATCTACAAACCACATATATTACCAGACTATGATAATCTCTTTGTGAATTGTTACTGTCTATACTGTAAGAGACAGTAGGAAGTCTGTTATATTTGAAAAGAACACCGTGATAAGTTGCCTCATTTCATATAAATAACAACACAAAATGTTGTTGTGTTGGCTACACACACATAACCAAGTCTCCCAATAAAGGTCAGAAACATAATGAGGGGAAAAAGGAGGTAGTGAGGTAATAAATGTCAACATCCCAAATTACAATATTGACACAACACAGAGTATATCTCTCCCCTGAGAATTCCTGTAAAGAAAATGAATGGTCTCTCGACCAATCAGCGCACACCTCACTATCGAGTGTGTGCAACTTGGAAGTCTTCAAAGAAAGATTATGTACAAAGGAGCGCTTAAACAGTCGGTTACCCGCAGCCCACACACAAAGCTTTGATTAAGCTCTAAGGTCTTGTGGAAGAGTACACGTTCGAAAGTTTGCCTACGCGTTTATGCACAATAAAGGAATGTATTTAGGTATATTTACATATACTCCTGTAAATATATATTCACCTAGTAGGTCCGTAGATATACTAGATGATTGACCCGCTTCGCCCAGATACCCGGAACTTACGTAATATGCATATAGGTCCGTTATCAGACAAATTTGCATATTTTGGGAAATGGAAACTATGATATTAAATCCTTACATATCTATAACGCTATATCGTGTCAAAGTTTCATCCAGACAGATCGTGGAAATAAACGGCATATGCAAATAAGTCCGTACAATGTACTACATATATATATGTAGTACATTGTAAGGACTAATTTGCATATGCCGTTTATATATATGTCTAGGGAAGATTATTGGAACTTGAAAGGTCACGTTCAATACTCAAATAAATCAATGTTTTCTGCCTGAGATATATTCGATTCAACAATTATACCTAATATAAAATAATAACGCGCCATCTATATATATATAATGAAAGGATTTAAAAGCACGAATGTTTCTTTTTTATAAACAATACAAACCTCCACTGTCCCCACTGCGATAAAAAAATATATATATTGGGAGAGCTTGGCTCATCAGCGGTGAACCCTTCCAGCGGTTTCGCCAATTTAATCTACCAGACCGCTTCTCAGAGCTCTAATACTGTATTGGACGATTCTGATTATATACGCAGCACTGAAGGGTGGAATCTCAGAAATGGTTTTCAAGAAAACTATGGACATAAGCTTATAGGACAGTAGAATTACATATAATATTTGCATCGAGCAATGCCCTTCCGCAAACAATAAGGACAAGGTCTACCTAATATATAGTTATATAGCTAACGGAAGGCCAAGTATCTCCACACACCACAGGAATCATTCATCCTACACAACTGGACGGCAATTAGACAAGCTGCCTCCATTAATATGGCCACCGCCATTAGCTGGAATAACCATGGTTAGGTTAGATTACGTATTCCCACCGTCAGTTCGGATAATGGGATCTTCTTGTTTCCAACTTCTCAACATGGTTACGTTCTCTTTCAAATAACAATTTCATATCACAAATGAATCAAGCCAAACAATAACAAGTTGTTTTAATAGTTTTTTAAAAACCTTGTTAAGCTTTCGAAAAATGTCCGTTTCTCACAAAACTATACGAGGCGTAAATAAAATTTTATATATACAAATGGTCTTAGGATAGTTAAAGTAACCAAACATAAGTTTTTTAATCGTTTTTTTTTTTACCTTGTTAATATTTCGGAAAATATCATTTTTTCACAAAACTACACGAGACCCAAATGTAAATTTTCCTATGTATATATGGTCTTAGGATGGTTAATTAGAACTGTTAGAAAATTATTATAAATATAGGAAACTAAAATCAAAACACAGTTCCATTAATAATATTAATTTGTTTACAAATATAACAATTACTTCTGTAGTTACTGTGATGGGAAAATATTGGAAGGGCTTGGCTCATCATTGGTGAACCCTCCCAGTAGTTTCACCAGTTTAATCGATCCTACAGACCGACTGTTATATTTAAACTAGCCGAATGACCCGGGCAACGCCCGTGTTTTACCCGATTGAATGTTTTGATTCAAATACTATTTGTTACAATTATAAATTGGCGCCTTAAATAAATGCATATTTTAGTTAATAACTATAGCCTATGCGCTTTATCTGTCTATGTACTGTTGGCTTCCGTAGGCGTCTCTTACTGGGAAAAAGAAAGAGAGGATTCCATTTGTTCATTAACTAATATATGCATTTATTTAAGGAGCGACCCGCTCCAACACAATAGTTACAAAAATGGGGGGGGGGGGGGGGGGCAAAGGTGGCGTGATCGTAGCCGACCAATAGGAGGGCGCCATTCCAAAAAAAAAGCAAACCGTGACAGAGGCGACAAAGAATGACGCTCGTAACTGTATATAGAATATTCTGCTGATATATCCCGAACTTTAAGAGGAAGCCTCAGTGAAGGTAGTCAAAGATTACTACAGTAGAACACACCTCCCTGTAAAGGACAACACCTAGATACAGAGCCAAAGTGTCCTTTAGGGAGAGGTGTCCACTTACCGGAGAGTTGTTAAATAGTAAAAATGGTAATATCCATTATTGATTAATCAAGAAAAGCTAACCACGTACGCGTTTCGGGCTGTTGGCCCTCATCAGCGTGGTGCAAGCTGTACCTCAACGACCAAAAAACTGGTCATTCAGGCATCCTGAAAAATCATGAAACGGGTAGTTAAGGCCAGAATTGCGTGAGACCGCGAAACAATGTGAAAAAAATAGTACAAATGTGTCTCATGATAAGTAGATGCCGTTTTCTTAATTTATGAACCTTATCCCAGTAATGTCACATTTGTACTTTTTTTTCCCATATATTTGTATATTGTTTTGAAAATAGAGTAATCCATATTTAAATAATTAGATAATAAAAGGCATATATTGTATTGAATAAAAGATTTATTTGCCAATATTTCGGTTAGCTGAACGCCAAACACTATGCGGCGCTGAGTTTGTGTATACAAAAATGTAATGCCTTGATAAAGGTTTGGCGTTCAGCCAACCGAAATATTGACAAATAAATATTTTATTAAATACAATATATACAAAACTATTATAGACGCGTATGATTCTTTTTAAAATAAAATAATTTCTACTGTCCTTACTGTAATGGAAAAATTAATTGGAGGGCCTGGCTCATCAGTGGTGAACCCTCCCAGCGGTCAAGAGTCTTGCATCAGTATCACTATAAAAGGAAGTTCCAAAAATGCGATATAACAGCGGTATGGTAGATTAAACTGGCGAAACCGCTGGGGGGGTTCACCACTGATGAGCCAGGCCCTCCCATTAATTTTTCCATTGCAGTAAGGGCAGTAGAAATTGTTTTATTTTAAAAAGAATCATACGCGTCTAAAATAGTTTTGTATTTTGTTAACAGATGGCGCGCTAGTACATCGAAATACAATATATGCCTTTTTATTATCTAATATGTGTATGTGTCAGCTCTACAAAATACTAAAAGAGAGTACGAACTACTATAAGATGTAGTACTACACTAAGAAGTATCTAGTCTATTATGCCAAGCGAGGTTGGTAACCCGCTATACTTTCTAAATGCTAATGAAGAAGAAGAAAACTTTCTACTCTGGCACCAGATTATTTTCCTGCTGGCAACTTTATGTGACTCCTTATTTCCATATCTTACACATTCCCTTGGGAGACGGAAGAGTCAACTTTCCCATTATATTTACATATACTGTAAAGTTGCATAACTCTTTCGTGTATGATTATCATTGAAATTTCCAACATTTATATGTACGGAATAGATTGATATTTACTATTTATATAAAGAAAGGACACCTCTCCCGTCAAAATAGACGTTATAACTAAGAGATATATTTTGACCGTCTCGGCTAACTGGCGGACTCGGGTTGGTGGCAAAGCCACAACACCAGATTTGGCAAACTGAGAAGCGATCACCTGGATACCATTAAATATATAATGCTTTGTGAAAAATAGTACAAAAGTGAATATGTACTTGGATCAGGTAGATAAATTAAGAAAAAAAGGCATTAATCAAAAAACGGTATTTGGCCAATTCTGGAATAATTAAAAATCAACGAGAATAGTTGATATTTATTCCGATAGATGGCGCCAGCCATCAGCAACTTTCAGTTTCACGATCAAGAAATGCCCTTTTTTCTTAATATAATGCTTTGCCAAATGTTATCATTTTTATGTTTTATTGACGAGGAGAAAATATTTTTGTCGAAACGTTGAGAAAATAAAAACCTTTTCTGTCCGAAGTGTTTCTTAATTTATAAAGGAATATGGTTATCTAAAAAGATGTTGGACTAATTTAACTACATTTATTGTTGAGAGGGTGTTTGGAATTTTGCAGTGAGGAATCATATCGAAGACACCTATCTATAGAGACAAAGGTCGCCTCTTCCGTCAAAACCAGACGCCATCTATTGACCGACCGATGAATATCATCCACTCACAAATTTATATAGAAAATTTAAACAATTTTATTGATTCTTTTAATCAAATTTTACAAAGGTGGAAAAATATAGTAAAAGGGCATATAAAGTGTAGGGGAATATATATATAGTTGTGTACAAATGTCTTCAGCAAGGAAGGCTTCCCCACCTTGAGAGAATCCAGACAAGGTCTTCTTGAACACTCCTCAGTTCCACGCCGAGGGTGTACTTATAGATGCGCTTATCGCCAATATGAAAGCTAAATTCTATACGTCACCTATGTCATCCATGTTTGTTGGAAGCTTAGAACTTAGTCTTCAGGTGGGGATTTACCAATGATGGTGGAGCTCAGTGGCCAGCGCTGTGGGTGGTCGCTTGGTAGTAAATATAGCACACAGGAGAGATCTCCCACCTGGGTATTTCTGGTCGCTCATTGGAGGTTTTATCATATCAAGTGATCTTTTTTACCTATCCACATATTATTATGCCCAGCAATGACCGCAGCTTTGCAGAAAATTGACATGGACCCAGAACAGCAGCTTTACACACCCAAGATAGAGGACATTGCTACAGCTGTGATAGAGATGCATGGAGATATCTGAGGCTTTTCATTGGACACGAAAACAAAAAGTGTTTTTTTTTTTATCTCATAAAGAAATGGTCGCTCAAGAAGATGGTCACTCATCCAACAAATTACAGATAGGATGTCGATCTAACTATAGATTATATGACAATTCGTTTGACAGCCGGCGCCTATGTTGAGCCATAAAAGCTGTCAGACCAAATGGACCTAGATTATTTTGGTAGTTTGTTGGACGCGGGGCGTGAGACAACTTACAGTACTGTACTGCGGGGGCTATATATATCCACCCCCTCGCATCAAGAGGGCGGTGGCGAGCGGCTAAAATAAGTGCCTGGCTCATCGAGGCTTTGTGAGGCCGCCCGAGGGGAATCCTGGAATAAAACGGTGTACTTGTGGGGAACCCTTGTTCCTTCGACATGCCTCCCTTCCTCACAGAATTCTGATCAATCAAGAGCAGCAGATTGGAATTTTCCATGATTTTGGAGAACGCTGTTGAGAGGAGGGGATATTTGAAAAATGTCGTTGCATCTCTGAGAGAGATGCCATGCTTATATTCCCCGTATTCCTACTATATATATATTATATAATCTAAAATACAAATATTTTATTTTTTTTTAAAACATATATTTTATTTTTTCATTCATTGACTGTTCTGCATTTTTGACCATATATTCAAAACATACCATTTTTTAAATTATTATTATTGTTGTAAATATGTATATTTAACCCTACCTATCTTTTATCCACGATTATAGAATTCATTATATAAATTCTATATTCCTGTGATATAAATAATTTATGTATATTTTTACTTCAAGAGATTCAAAATAAAAATCTGCTTGAAAGGTAAATAATTATTTTTATTTTTCCACGACTGCACCTCTTTTCAACAATCAAACACACAAAAAATTTCTAATCTATAACTTATATATAGTAGTTGGGCCACCCAACTTGTATATAGCTGGGGTCATGCTAATCTTCTCTGTATCGTTCCTATTGTAGTAGCTGTACCGCCGAACTGGTATCACAGGGGCCATGCTAATCTTCTCTGTATCCTTCCTATTGTAGTAGCTGTACCGCCGAACTGGTATCACAGGGGCCATGCTAATCTTCTCTGTATCCTTCCTATTGTAGTAGTTGTACCGCCGAACTGGTATCACAGGGGCCATGCTAATCTTCTCTGTATCCTTCCTATTGTAGTAGTTGTACCGCCGTACTGGTATCACAGGGGCCATGCTAATCTTCTCTGTATCCTTCCTATTGTAGTAGTTGTACCGCCGAACTGGTATCACAGGGGCCATGCTAATCTTCTCTGTATCCTTCCTATTGTAGTAGCTGTACCGCCGAACTGGTATCTCAGGGGCCATGCTAATCTTCTCTGTATCCTTCCTATTGTAGTAGTTGTACCGCCGAACTGGTATCACAGGGGCCATGCTAATCTTCTCTGTATCGTTCCTATTGTAGTAGCTGTACCGCCGAACTGGTATCTCAGGGGCCATGCTAATCTTCTCTGTATCCTTCCTATTGTAGTAGTTGTACCGCCGAACTGGTATCTCAGGGGCCATGCTAATCTTCTCTGTATCGTTCCTATTGTAGTAGTTGTACCGCCGAACTGGTATCTCAGGGGCCATGCTAATCTTCTCTGTATCCTTCCTATTGTAGTAGTTGTACCGCCGAACTGGTATCTCAGGGGCCATGCTAATCTTCTCTGTATCCTTCCTATTGTAGTAGTTGTACCGCCGAACTGGTATCTCAGGGGCCATGCTAATCTTCTCTGTATCGTTCCTATTGTAGTAGTTGTACCGCCGAACTGGTATCTCAGGGGCCATGCTAATCTTCTCTGTATCCTTCCTATTGTAGTAGTTGTACCGCCGAACTGGTATCTCAGGGGCCATGCTAATCTTCTCTGTATCCTTCCTATTGTAGTAGTTGTACCGCCGAACTGGTATCTCAAGGGCCATGCTAATCTTCTCTGTATCCTTCCTATTGTAGTAGTTGTACCGCCGAACTGGTATCTCAGGGGCCATGCTAATCTTCTCTGTATCGTTCCTATTGTAGTAGTTGTACCGCCGAACTGGTATCTCAGGGGCCATGCTAATCTTCTCTGTATCCTTCCTATTGTAGTAGTTGTACCGCCGAACTGGTATCTCAGGGGCCATGCTAATCTTCTCTGTATCCTTCCTATTGTAGTAGTTGTACCGCCGAACTGGTATCTCAGGGGCCATGCTAATATTCTCTGTATCCTTCCTATTGTAGTAGTTGTACCGCCGAACTGGTATCTCAGGGGCCATGCTAATCTTCTCTGTATCCTTCCTATTGTAGTAGTTGTACCGCCGAACTGGTATCTCAGGGGCCATGCTAATCTTCTCTGTATCCTTCCTATTGTAGTAGTTGTACCGCCGAACTGGTATTACAGGGGCCATGCTAATCTTCTCTGTATCCTTCCTATTGTAGTAGTTGTACCGCCGAACTGGTATCACAGGGGCCATGCTAATCTTCTCTGTATCCTTCCTATTGTAGTAGTTGTACCGCCGTACTGGTATCACAGGGGCCATGCTAATCTTCTCTGTATCCTTCCTATTGTAGTAGTTGTACCGCCGAACTGGTATCACAGGGGCCATGCTAATCTTCTCTGTATCCTTCCTATTGTAGTAGTTGTACCGCCGAACTGGTATCACAGGGACCATGCTAATCTTCTCTGTATCGTTCCTAATGTAGTAGTTGTACCGCCGAACTGGTATCACAGGGACCATGCTAATCTTCTCTGTATCGTTCCTATTGTAGTAGTTGTACCGCCGAACTGGTATCACAGGGACCATGCTAATCTTCTCTGTATCGTTCCTATTGTAGTAGTTGTACCACCGAACTGGTATCACAGGGACCATGCTAATCTTCTCTGTATCGTTCCTATTGTAGTAGTTGTACCGCCGAACTGGTATCACAGGGGCCATGCTAATCTTCTCTGTATCCTTCCTATTGTAGTAGTTGTACCGCCGAACTGGTATCTCAGGGGCCATGCTAATCTTCTCTGTATCGTTCCTATTGTAGTAGTTGTACCGCCGAACTGGTATCACAGGGGCCATGCTAATCTTCTCTGTATCGTTCCTATTGTAGTAGTTGTACCGCCGAACTGGTATCTCAGGGGCCATGCTAATCTTCTCTGTATCGTTCCTATTGTAGTAGTTGTACCGCCGAACTGGTATCACAGGGGCCATGCTAATCTTCTCTGTATCGTTCCTATTGTAGTAGTTGTACCGCCGAACTGGTATCTCAGGGGCCATGCTAATCTTCTCTGTATCGTTCCTATTGTAGTAGTTGTACCGCCGAACTGGTATCACAGGGGCCATATACTAATTTTACATTTTTTAGTAGTTATATATATATTATATGTAGAACGACATTTGAAAATTATCCCGCATGTGTTTCTTTTAAACGAAAAATCGAAATTTATTTTTAAAGAGAAATAACGATTATTTCTAACCTTAGGGATGAGGTATGAAAATATGAATTGTGAAGAGTAATGATAAACGGAAAAATAAAAGTGTCCAGGGATGGGAACCCACAGTGTTCCGCTTACCGGGCAGATGCCATGTCCACTAAAATTACCTCATATATTTTATGTGTATACCAGAAGAGGCATCTCTCTTTTTAAATGTATTAAAACAATTTATTCAATTTATCATTCTGGTACAGAACGTTTTCAGAACACACACATTAAAAGAAATTGAAAGCTAGCAACTAGTAAACTGATGTATATAGTTGTTTATTTGTTTTGCATATTTTCATTTATAAATTAATCTCATAATTTAGTCTATGAAAATAAAAATATTGGACTGGTGACCAAAACAAACTGTAAATAGATGGCTTAATGTTATATAGTTATGATAATTGTTTGTGATGAGGTATAATTAAATGTGATGTTTATGTAATTTTGATCATAATTGAATAAAATATATAAAATGTAAATGTGTTTTAAATATTAATGACAAGCACAAAACAACTGGCGACGAGGAAAAGCGAATTTTGTAAAGAACAAAGAAATTGATTTGGGAGAAGAAATTATGCTTCAAATATGTCTTCAGGTATGTTTGAGAAATTTGATGAGAATTTAGAAAATGTGGAAAATTATATATATCGCTTTAAACAATTTATGTTAATTACATATACAATTATATACTATATACATCATAAACAATTTCAAAGAAGAACAAGAAAATAGAGAGAGCGGGTTGTAGTTCAAATAAAAGGAAGATTTAGGACACCATATGTGTTGACATGGTGGGAAGCAGGTCAAGAAGGAAGCTCTGGGACAGAAGGAAAGGGAGAAACCACAAGTAGGCCGCTGGGCAGGGCAACCATGGGACGAATCTTAATGTCAAGTGACATAGAAACTGTCGGCCTTGGTTGCTAATTGGCCCAGCATGCTGTACCTGTTACAACAGCTACCAGCGGGGTAAATACACTCGATGTTGTACAGTACATGCTGGTATGTCGCATCATCTTGTTCCTGGACGATGTATTGGTTTCTTGTACAGTACATGCTGGTATGTCGCATCATCTTGTTCCTGGACGATGTATTGGTTTCTTGTACAGTACATGCTTGTATGTCGCATCATCTTGTTCCTGGACGATGTATTGTTTTCTTGTACAGTACAAGGTAGCTAATTGAATTCAGCATGTTTTACACTCTCTCCACATTCACTCTGATGTATCTGTACGTTGTATCGTGGTTGATTCGTTCTCTTGTACAGTATCCAGTATACACGACCGATAAAAACACTCTGCCTAAATCCACTCTGATGTATCTGTACGTTGTATCGTGGTTGATTCGTTCTCTTGTACAGTATCCAGTATATACGACCGATAAAAACACTCTGCCTACATCCACTCTGATGTATCTGTACGTTGTATTGTGGTTGATTCGTTCTCTTGTACAGTATCCAGTATATACGACCGATAAAAACACTCTGCCTACATCCACTCTGATGTATCTGTACGTTGTATCGTGGATGATTCGTTCTCTTGTACAGTATCCAGTATATACGACCGATAAAAACACTCTGCCTACATCCACTCTGATGTATCTGTACGTTGTATCGTGGTTGATTCGTTCTCTTGTACAGTATCCAGTATATACGACCGATAAAAACACTCTGCCTACATCCACTCTGATGTATCTGTACGTTGTATCGTGGTTGATTCGTTCTCTTGTACAGTATCCAGTATACACGACCGATAAAAACACTTTGCCTACATCCACTCTGTGCTCTGTATTATGGTTGTATCTTTCTGGTGAATCTGTATAAGACCGGTGGTCTTAATAAAGCTGTATGTGCGTGTGTTGTATTGTTCGCTTGTACAGTACATGCTTGTATATCACATCTGTGTTGTTACTACACGATGTATTGTTCTCTTGTACAGTACATGATTGTTGCTACACGCTGTATTGTTCTCTTGTACAGTACAAGTTTACTAATTGAACCCAGCATGTTCTACACGGCACAAAATTCTGCCTACATCCACTCTGATCACATGTAGGTGATCCTTTAGAGAGCATGATAGGTTTTAATGTATATTTAGTCCGATAGATGGCACAAACCATCAATAGTCCTACACGACAATTCAACCAAATAAAGGAAAACACCCATAGTAATTCCAAGAGCTATAAAAAAGGAAGAGAAAAGTTAGCGTTATTATTATGTTTTCTACTATAGATTGCACGCTCTATTGCCTTATGTTTAGGAATAATATTTGCAATCTGATCAATGAGTGGTAAATATCTTTGTGCTCCAGAAAGAGAGAGTAAGTTACGGAACTGTACACTTCACCCGAGCCAACAACCAATGAGGAAGGGATACTCCCAAAGAGGATGTCGAGATTAATTTGTCGAATCTCCGCTACAAAGCGGGGGGTCGAGAGTATAAAAAAGAAGGTCCGGTACAATGGTTGGTGGCCGGTAGTAACTCTGCCTACCTACGGTTGTAAGGTACGATTTATAGCTGGCATATAATATTGGGGCTCGTTCGCCTCACATATCTACATATTGAAAATAGAGCAATCCATAAATAAATCTTTAAATAAAAAGGCATATATTTGGATCAAAATATCATTTATTTTACTAATATTCCAGTTGGCTGAATATCTCAATGCGACAGTAAAATACACTTACAGTAGACTGTTAATAATGACTTCCCTCTATGCCATGACTGTACACCCTTGTTCGGTGCTACAGATACTAAAATTGGAACGATACAAAGATTAGCATGACCCCTTCGCAAGGATGGCACGCAAAATCGTGAAGCTATGTCATGACTATCATGGTTACTTGAGCTATTTTGGAATAAGAGTAACAAAGATAATGTAGTTTTCTAGATACTTTCTGGCGTTGTAACACTTGGTATCAACTGGGGATATGTTAGAGAGAGTTAACCAAAGTGGAAAATCTGTGAGTTTTAAAAGATGTTCAGTACGTAAGGTATTCTAGAATATTTGTGTTTTATTGTGACAGACGAATGTACTTACAGTAGATTGTATATACTCCCAGCTCTCTTATACACCATGGCTATCAACAACAACAAAAGCCTTTATTTAGGGCATTCCGCCCCATATAGGATTTGCCGTATTTACACGTCAACAAGAGGAGAGTGAAGAGGAAACATTTACAACAAAATAAAGTTTGTCTCACATTCAGTTACCTATAGGTAACTGATACAGATAGGTACAGATAGGTCATCCTCCAGTATCCTTTGCCCTGCATTCTTTTTCATGCGCCCAGCTTCTGTGCAGAACTTAAAGTATCTAACAATCAGTAATTCATCATTCAGAGCTGAAGAGAGAAGTTGACATACGCGATGGTATCTAAATTGACCAAAGTTAGGGCTTGGGAAAATTTCAGCACGTTTTTCTGTTAAGAGAGACACCATGACTATCATGATTAGGTGATTTATTTTTGTAAGAAGAGTAACAAAGAAAATGTAGTTTTAGATACGTTCTAGCGTTATAACACCTGGGATCAACTTTGTAAGAACGAAGAAACACCAAAGTGGAAATATATCTGAGTCTTCAAGAAGTACATATTTAAGTATTCTAGAATATTTGTGTCTAATTGTGACAGGCTAATGTACTTACAGTAGACTGTATATACTCCCAGCTCTCTTATACACCATGGCTATCATGGTTAGATGATCTATTTTGGAAGAAGAGTAAGAAAAGAAAAGAAGGAAGGAAGAAGTAACTAGGACAAAGGTGGCAGCGGAGTCCATTGTCGGCGGACTGACCTCGTCCAAGCCACCTGCTCAGTTCCTGGTTAACTAAACCCATTCTTTGGCTGGACTCCTCGAGTCCCCTTCTACGAGAAGCTATAGTTCAATTCAATTTCCCAGGTCGCTCCTGGAGTTGGTCGTTTACTGGAGGTCATTTAGCTGACGTTTGGCTGGACTCCTCGAGTCTCTCCCACGATAAGACATAGTACAGTAACATCAATGTTCCAGGGGTCACTCCTGGAGTTGGTCGTTTACTGGAGGTCGTTTACTGACGTTTGGCTGGACTCTTCGAGTCTCCTCCCACGAGAAGCCATAGTTCCATTCAATGTCCCAGGTCACTCCTGGAACTGGTCGTTTATTGGAGGTCGTTTAGCTGACGTTTGGCTGGACTCCTCGAGTCTCCTCCTACGAGAAGTCATAGTTCCATTCAATGTTCCAGGTCGCTTCTGGAGTTGGTCGTTTACTGGAGGTCGTTTATCTGGACTCCTCGAGTCTCCTCCCACGAGAAACAATAGTTCCTTTCAATGTTCCAGGTCGCTTCTGGAGTTGGTCGTTTACTGGAGGTCGTTTATCTGGACTCCTCGAGTCTCCTCCCACGAGAAACAATAGTTCCTTTCAATGTTCCAGGTCGCTTCTGGAGTTGGTCGTTTACTGGAGGTCGTTTATCTGGACTCCTCGAGTCTCCTCCCACGAGAAACAATAGTTCCTTTCAATGTTCCAGGTCGCTTCTGGAGTTGGTCGTTTACTGGAGGTCGTTTATCTGGACTCCTCGAGTCTCCTCCCACGAGAGGCCATAGTACAGTAACATCAATGTTCCAGGTCGCTCCTGGAGTTGGTCGTTTACTGGAGGTCGTTTATCTGGACTCCTCGAGTCTCCTCCCACGAGAAACAATAGTTCCTTTCAATGTTCCAGGTCGCTTCTGGAGTTGGTCGTTTACTGGAGGTCGTTTATCTGGACTCCTCGAGTCTCCTCCCACGAGAGGCCATAGTACAGTAACATCAATGTTCCAGGTCGCTCCTGGAGTTGGTCGTTTACTGGAGGTCGTTTATCTGGACTCCTCGAGTCTCCTCCCACGAGAGGCCATAGTACAGTAACATCAATGTTCCAGGTCGCTCCTGGAGTTGGTCGTTTACTGGAGGTCGTTTATCTGGACTCCTCGAGTCTCCTCCCACGAGAGGCCATAGTACAGTAACATCAATGTTCCAGGTCGCTCCTGGAGTTGGTCGTTTACTGGAGGTCGTTTATCTGGACTCCTCGAGTCTCCTCCCACGAGAGGCCATAGTACAGTAACATCAATGTTCCAGGTCGCTCCTGGAGTTGGTCGTTTACTGGAGGTCGTTTATCTGGACTCCTCGAGTCTCCTCCCACGAGAGGCCATAGTACAGTAACATCAATGTTCCAGGTCGCTCCTGGAGTTGGTCGTTTACTGGAGGTCGTTTATCTGGACTCCTCGAGTCTCCTCCCACGAGAGGCCATAGTACAGTAACATCAATGTTCCAGGTCGCTCCTGGAGTTGGTCGTTTACTGGAGGTCGTTTATCTGGACTCCTCGAGTCTCCTCCCACGAGAGGCCATAGTTCCTTTCAATGTTCCAGGTCGCTTCTGGAGTTGGTCGTTTACTGGAGGTCGTTTATCTGGACTCCTCGAGTCTCCTCCCACGAGAGGCCATAGTACAGTAACATCAATGTTCCAGGTCGCTTCTGGAGTTGGTCGTTTACTGGAGGTCGTTTATCTGGACTCCTCGAGTCTCCTCCCACGAGAGGCCATAGTACAGTAACATCAATGTTCCAGGTCGCTCCTGGAGTTGGTCGTTTACTGGAGGTCGTTTATCTGGACTCCTCGAGTCTCCTCCCACGAGAGGCCATAGTTCCTTTCAATGTTCCAGGTCGCTTCTGGAGTTGGTCGTTTACTGGAGGTCGTTTATCTGGACTCCTCGAGTCTCCTCCCACGAGAGGCCATAGTTCCTTTCAATGTTCCAGGTCGCTTCTGGAGTTGGTCGTTTATCTGGACTCCTCGAGTCTCCTCCCACGAGAGGCCATAGTACAGTAACATCAATGTTCCAGGTCGCTTCTGGAGTTGGTCGTTTACTGGAGGTCGTTTATCTGGACTCCTCGAGTCTCCTCCCACGAGAGGCCATAGTACAGTAACATCAATGTTCCAGGTCGCTCCTGGAGTTGGTCGTTTACTGGAGGTCGTTTATCTGGACTCCTCGAGTCTCCTCCCACGAGAGGCCATAGTTCCTTTCAATGTTCCAGGTCGCTTCTGGAGTTGGTCGTTTACTGGAGGTCGTTTATCTGGACTCCTCGAGTCTCCTCCCACGAGAGGCCATAGTTCCTTTCAATGTTCCAGGTCGCTTCTGGAGTTGGTCGTTTACTGGAGGTCGTTTATCTGGACTCCTCGAGTCTCCTCCCACGAGAGGCCATAGTACAGTAACATCAATGTTCCAGGTCGCTTCTGGAGTTGGTCGTTTACTGGAGGTCGTTTATCTGGACTCCTCGAGTCTCCTCCCACGAGAGGCCATAGTACAGTAACATCAATGTTCCAGGTCGCTCCTGGAGTTGGTCGTTTACTGGAGGTCGTTTATCTGGACTCCTCGAGTCTCCTCCCACGAGAAACAATAGTTCCTTTCAATGTTCCAGGTCGCTTCTGGAGTTGGTCGTTTACTGGAGGTCGTTTATCTGGACTCCTCGAGTCTCCTCCCACGAGAAACAATAGTTCCAGGTCGCTTCTGGAGTTGGTCGTTTACTGGAGGTCGTTTATCTGGACTCCTCGAGTCTCCTCCCACGAGAAACAATAGTTCCTTTCAATGTTCCAGGTCGCTTCTGGAGTTGGTCGTTTATCTGGACTCCTCGAGTCTCCTCCTACGAGAAGTCATAGTTCCTTTCAATGTTCCAGGTCGCTTCTGGAGTTGGTCGTTTACTGGAGGTCGTTTATCTGGACTCCTCGAGTCTCCTCCCACGAGAGGCCATAGTACAGTAACATCAATGTTCCAGGTCGCTCCTGGAGTTGGTCGTTTACTGGAGGTCGCTTAGCTGACGTTTGGCTGGACTCCTCGAGTCTCTCCCACGATAAGACATAGTACAGTAACATCAATGTTCCAGGTCGCTCCTGGAATTGGTCGTTTATTGGAATTCGGATTATATCAGAGCGAATGATTTTGATCCTACTAATGTTGTCGTTCAGTGTGATAATCATTTAGGTTTTAATGTATAATTAGTCCGATAGATGGTACACACTATCATTAGTCTTAATGACAATTCAACCAATAATGAGGGAACACCCATAGTAATTCCAAGATCTAAAAAAAAAACAAAAAGAAGAGAGGTTCGCGTGAGGTTAATCCTGGAAAAGCTAAAAATGACAATGATTCGTGCAGCACGGCCCACACAGTTTCTCTGTTGTCTACACGGAAGTATGGTAGATTTAATAGAGATCTACCTGCCTCAGTCAAATGTCGGTAAATATAACTACAACACGCTATTTCTGTGAAATTTTAAAACAACATTGTAGTAATGATTTAGTAATCTGTTGTTACCTTTGCGTGACCCTATTTAAATAAATATATTTGATATATAAATAATTTTCTCGTTGAGTTCTCCAGCTATATGGAGTTGACTCTCAGAAAGCCACGGTGTACTGCGAAACTGAAAGTTTATGTTTGAGATCACGCCAACTTCTTGGCCTAATGGTAAGTTTCTGGATACGGCGACCTCCCAAGTTATGGATTGATTTTTTTTCCATCTCGCTTTTATATTCATTTATATATACAGTAGAACCTCCCTTTAGCGGACACCTCTCTACAAAGGACAGTTTTCATTTGCAAAATTACCATTTTTACTATTTAGCAACTTTCCGGTAAGAGGACATCTCTCTCTAAAGGACACTTTGGCTCTGTAATTAGTTGTCCTTTACAGAGAGGTTCTACTGTATATGAAAAAAAAACCGTATATAAGTGATATTGTATTGGGATCATGTGAATGGATAGATGCCTTCCTTATGTTTTGTCCATGAATGTATTCACACTTGGTTATCTCGTGTGTCTTCAATAAAGGTTACTGTAATATCTTTCAGAGTTATTGTCTGAATCCCGATATACATGCTAAAAGGTACAACTTCCTTAAAGTTTTGTCCATGACTTAAGACCCCAATATAACAATATCCTTGACAAATAATCTGAATATTAATAATTAATAGAATGTAAATATATTTAATCCCAGTATAATATCTATCACTTTAGCTGGAAACAGTCTGATGCACGCCCGCGAGAGCACATGCTAATAACAAAAAGTTTTCAATTTTACAGTGTATATATTTTATTTAGAGTTTGTACAAAGAATATCCGCCCGTTGAAGAGCAGTATAATTGCTCGAAAGCTTGCAATATAAATAAAAAGAAACTATTTACCTGTTTTAATTTTTACTTTTTCAAATAATTCTGGGTAACTATTGCTCACATATGAATGTATATATGTTATAATAAAATATTATTTTTTTATTTAAAATTATATTTCATCGATTCAAATACTCTGTTAAATCGACCGCCAGAGGTCAAGCTTCCCCTATAAAAACTCATTGTTGTTGTTTCCCGATGGCTGGCTCAAACCTTTTGTACATTATGTAAATAAGTTTTTTGTTTTTTGATTCTTACGTCTTAAGCCAGGCAGTACTTTTATCAAATTATGTTTTTTATATATATTCCTTAAACTCAATTAAAGCAATTACTGATCAAAACTATTTTATATTATTATATTTTCAAGATTTTAACCACGACTGCATTACCATAGCATAATCCTCAAACTAATCAAAAATCAACAGAAATCTCATCGTAAGATAGAATCCTCTGATGTATAAGTTGCAGTAACACATGAAAACTCCGAGGATAAGTTTCTTTATTTCATAAATGATATCTCGAGCTTTCGGGTATCGTAAAGATACATCTTTAAATATGTAAATAACATACCATATATAAATAATAGCTAAAAATTGTGATTCATTTCGTCTTATACACTCCTGTCGAAGGGTTTACGATACCCGAAAGCTCGAGATATCATTTATGAAATAAAGAAACTTATCCTCGGAGTTTTCATGTGTTACTGCAAAAGAAATATCATCATTTGTTTTCATAATATAATCTCGGCGACCTGCTATTGCCTTGAAGTCACTGCAACGTCAAGTAATACAGTTTTAAACGTATCTCTTAGCCCTGTAAATAAATAAAAGCAACGTATTATTAAGCTTATATAAAATCAATCCGATGACAACGCATGAAACCACTCAATCAAACCCAAATAAAGAGACGTAGTTACAAAATGGGAGCCGTTACGTTGCTGTATAACATTTACATATCATTATGATCCAACAAAGGTCATTCTCGTACAATTCAGTCATTGAGATCTTTGTTTGATGATTGGTAGTTAGCCATCATTACTTATTTACATAGTAAAACATGTGAAAAAATAGTACAAATGTGATATTGTACTGGGATAAGGTGCATAAATTTAAAAAAGGCATCTCCTTATCGTGCAACTGAAAGTTGCTGATGGCTTGCGCCATCATGGGTATTTGGCCAATTCTGGAATAATTAAAAATCAACGAGAATAGTTGATATTTATTCCGATAGATGGCGCAAGCCATCAGCAACTTTCAGTTGCACGATAAGGAGATGCCTTTTTTAAATAGTAAAACGTATATTTCAATCTTTATTTAATGTTGACTCTACGTTTCAGTGATTTACTACCATCTTTATAAAGGGAATTGTAGTCTGGAATCCTGTCTTCTAACTATATACACGATGTTCCTAGAACCTCCATATTCAAGGAGTCAATTGTTTATCGTGAAGGCTGCCTGGCCGGCATTCATAGCTCTTCAAATAAAAGACACTTCGGCCCCAGTAAATCTTTTTTATTCTACCTTTATCATAAATAGTAGGTTTTACTGTAAAACTGAAAGTTTATGTTTGAGATTACGCTAACTTCTTGGCCTAAATGGTAAATGACACTTTCCGATCTTGTACTTTGCACGCGCGAATAAAGAAACGCACTACTACAGTTTATATTCTCATTTTAAACTTTATGGCAATTTTTTCTTCTAAGGAGTGTACGTATCCCACCGTGTGAGGAAACCTCTACAAGCTATAAGTGGGTAGATGTAGAAATTATTGTTAATTACATTGTAAAATGTCAATTAAAATGTCGATGGTAATTATCCCGTTTCCCTGGAGGAAAACAAGACCTCTGCAGCTAATTGGGAAACATATATGTTAAAAACAAAATAGGCATATCCATTAGATTTTTAGATGGCAGAGCGCCTCGTACAGCCTGCACCACGCTGACGAGAGCCAAAAGCCCGAAATGCGTACGTGGTTGACTTTTTTTTTTTTTTGAAAATGATGACCAGCACCATCTATCGGAATAAATCAACATATAGGTGAAATATATTCGGAGAGATTTCCATTTGTTTCCAATACTGTCAATATTGTAATCAGGAACTAACTGTGTATATATATATGTTGACAGTATATATGACATATATACATATTTTAAAACATTAATATATACAGTTATCAGCGTCATAATCAAGCAACAATTCTTAATTCTGTCACCGTTTGTGCTTTGTGAATGGAATAAATACCCAAATATGGCCATTTCTCATGACCATCGGTGGTTCAGTGGTAGAATGCTCGCCTGCTACGCGGGCGGCCCGGGTTCGATTCCCGGCCGATGCATTATTTTTTTTTTTTACAATTTTTAAAACTCATTTATATATTATACAAGAATGACATCCACGGCGCCAATTTATAATTGTAACGAATAGTATTTGAATAAAAGCATTTAATCGGGTAAAACCCGGGGGTTGCCCGGGTCATTCGGCTAGTATATATATATATATATATATATATCAACCTCACACTACTACATATATATATATATATATATATATGTGGTAGTGTGAATATGATTACGTATGTGTCACGTGGCAATATCCAGTCAGACGATGCTAAAATTAACTCCCCCATCGTCTGGTCGATCAGGCGGTCACGCCAGCCAGGGTCGGGCGCCATTTTCTATTCTCCTGGGGGTGGGGCAAACCTTCGTCCTACCCTTTGTTCTGCCCCGATTTTACCCTTTGTCTTAATTTTACTGTCAGTCATTGACATATATATATACATCCCTCTTTGTATATACGGATAAAAGTTAAACGAAATCTCAGGTAAAAAAGTTAATATGTGTGCACCATGTTTCTTCTTCTTTTTTTTTTTTTTTTTTTAAGAACAAAAAAAGGGGGGGGCATCTCCTTATCGTGCAACTGAAAGTTGCTGATGGTTTGCGCCATCTATCGGAATAAATATCAACTAAATGACAAACATTTCAATCATAAATGAAAATAATCCTGGTAGATTCCCTAAGATCCAAATGTGTATTGTAGATAGCTAGAATCCTGAATATGCAAACAAAGGCTGAGCTACTTATAATGAGATCAAGTAGTTTAGAAGAGATGTGTTGATGTTAGGAAAAATTGAAGGAAGACCTGCAATGAACTGGCTAGAAATTGTCAAGGAAGCTACCGGAAAGTCACTAAATGAGCTTCGAGTGATAGTGTCCGACAGGTCAAATAAGAGATTATTTATCCCCATAGTCACCCAAAGTCAAATTCGACTTAGTGGACACGAACAACAACAATAAATAATAATAAAATTCGCCTCTCCCGTCAAAATAGACAATAAAAACTAAACGCCATCTATTGACCGTCACCGCAAACCATCGGACACAGATCGGTGACAAAGCCACAACACCAGCTTTGGCAAACAGAGAAGCGTCCACCTAGAGACCATGGTTTTGGCTAATGGCCCTCTTCAGCCCTAATTTGTCAAAGTGTTGTAACTTTGTCACCAACTCGAGATCGCTAGTTTGAGACAACGGTCAATAGATGGCGTTTAGTTTTGACGTCTATTTTGACGGAAGATGTGACCTTTAATTATATAGATCAATATCCTCCCGGCAAAATTTCTAACAACAACAAAAGTATTGTAGTAGGTTATTTTACTTGAACAAAAGTTTCTTTCTCTCCATACGCATTGTTTATCAGTGTCCTGTGATACGGTGTTGCGATAGTCAGGCAGGATAGGTAGGAATAGTCATGGGAGCCGTGTAAAAAAAGAACAACAAACAATTGCTAGGCAAATCCCCTCAGAGATTAATCCTCTCGTACACTTGGGCGTGTTAAATATGGATGGATGGATAATCCGGGATTGACTTCCTAGATAGCTCTTAACACTTCCACGATCTATTAACAGTTAACACCGCAACGTATAGAAGTGGATTGACAGCTTTTATATCAATGCTATCAATAGAGATAAATATATACCAAGAATACACGCTACCAGTATTCTCTCTAAATATAAAGACAAACGGCCGTTGGGTGAAGTATATTGTTGAAAAAGACCAAGTTATCTAGCCGAAGTGTCTTTTACTTTAAAGAACAATGAATGTCCGCTAGGCAACCTCAACCTCTATTTCAAATATAATTATATTTTAGTAAATAAAAAAAAAATCAATTTTGCATATTTTCAAAAGATAGTAATTTGCATATCACATCTGACTATAATAAATGAAGCCATAACGAGACGAAGTTTAAAGAGAGAATCAATAACAGAGTATAAATAAATGAGTCACCCACTCAGTGATTATTCCAAGTATTCATTGAAGTCAATAAAAATGAAGTGGTTCCCACCGCCCTAAACACAAATCAATACAATGTAATCCGGCCGGGAACACCGTGAGATAAATAATGCGATTTTTCAACAATTGCTTTCATTGTTGTAGACTCAATTAGTTTATAATACTTTGTATAGTATTAGATTGCTATAACAATGGGTTTTATGTTACAGTTTATATTGCAACGGTTATATAATGATTGTATTATATGTGAAACAAAACCTATTGTTTAAGGAAGCATTACATTTATATTTTAACAAACCTATTATATTTCCAAAGTATTATTTAAATAAAACGTCGTTAAAAATTGCGAATTTAAAATAAGAAACGAGATATAAATATACCTATCCCCCGATTTACACGGTAGATACGTTCCTGAGAAAAACGCGTAAATCGAAAATTATTATTTTTTTTTAAATTAGAAATACAGACACAGTGTGCGTGTGCAGCAAGTCAGCACATAAGCTCGGGATTCCTCGTGATATGTGTACACAGCGCATGTGTTCAATCACAGTAGCATTTAGTATAGTGCGATAAAAACAAAAAAAAACTAATTTGGAAAACCGTGTAAAAGCGAAAACGTGTAAAACAAGTACCGTGTAAATCGGGGGATAGGTGTATTATATAATCTAAAAATTCAAATATAAAAATTAAAAATATTTATTTTATTTTCATACTCATTGACTATTCTACATTTTTGACCATAGTTTTTGAATATGCCACTTTTACTATATATTGTTGTAGAGGGTCGGTGGAAGGTTGGTAAACCGTTGGTTTTCGACCGCTACGACCCGGGTTCGATTCCCGCATTGGACACTTTTTTCTGATTTAAAAAAAATGCTCCAATGCCCCCCCACCCGATTCTTGCAAAAGTTCAACCCCACCAGCGAGTGCAAGTAACCAAACGGGGCTCTGGCATATTTGTAAGTGCAAAGTCGAACTGATTTTCACATGTGTAGACATATGGTGCACTTACAGTAAAAGTATATACAGTTACACCTGTCTACAGCGCCCTCTCTTGGGACTCACCAAAATAGGGAGCTATAGAGATGGGGTGCTATAGACAGGTCACTTTTAATGACCGTTTAAAATCGGGCGCTATAGAAAGGGAGGTGCTATTTAGAGGGGGGAGGCTATAGACAGGTTTAACTGTATATATATCATGTAGTAATTTGCATAAGTAAAAATATCTTACAAGATTATTGATTATTATTTTAATTTTTTGGTGAGAAAAAAATCGCATACAGATTTGTTATGGACTTTGAAAAGGAGGATAAATAAAATGAATCTAGAAAAGTTTGCGGTTGATTCATTTGGATTGAGGTGAAGGCTTATGGAGGAAATTGATCTAAAGAGACAAGGGTCGCCTCTCCCGTCAAAATAGACGTCTAAAACCAGACGCCATCTCTAGGTACCGGTCTCTAGGTGGACGCTTTTCAGTTTGCCAAAGCTGGTGTTGTGGCTTTGTCACCGACCCGAGGCCGCTAGTTGCGGCGACGGTCAATAGATGGCGTCTGGTTTTAGACGTCTATTTTGACAGGAGAGGCGACCCTTGTCTCTTTATATATATTGCTTATCTCTATGCCTATCCCTACGTGGTACAGGCCATGGTAATCATGGTGGGTAGAAGTATGCGACTGCTTTTACTGTAAGTGCACCACATGTCTACACATGTGAAAAGCAGTTCGACTTTGCACTTACAAATGTGCCAAAGCCCCGTTTTGTTACTTGCACTCGCTGGTGAGGTTAGACTTTTGCAAGGATCGGGGGCCATTGGAACATTTTTTTTTCAATCAGAAAAAAAGTGTCCAATGTGGGAATCGAACCCGGGTCGTAGCGGTCGAAAACCAACGGTTTAGACCATCCTTCCATCGACCCCCTAGAAAGGAATAGTGAAGTTCTGGGATTAGAAAGTGAGATGTCTATAGGTGGGGAAGAGATCGGTTGTGATTGAATATGTGCAGGTACTGTAAAGGGAGGTCGTTGTAGATACTGTTGAGTTGGAATAAGGTAAAGGCTTCTAAGAACACAGTGAATAAACCAAGCTGCCCGACATGCCAAAGTTGTCCAGGATGTCATCGCCAGTTTATAAACCGCTCGTTATGTTGTTGATTCAGCAGACGGTAGTGTCTCATTACTGCGGGAAATATGCAAATAAGTTGCATAGCTGCACGCTATTTGACACGTGTTACTTTTGATATAATCTGTCTGTGTACTGTGCAGGCTTATGGACCTTCGAGGTCTGGGTAGCCATTACTGCTCCAGGGATGTGTACTATAGAGTGGTGTGGAACCTGCGAGAACGACCACACTGGAACCTGCGATAACGACCACACTGGAACCTGCTTCTGTGTGTGAGATTTCATTCTGAGAGTTAAGTTTTGTCCTTATATTGGGACTGGTTTGGATTTCCGAGCTTGGCCTTTCAGGAATACGTTCAGGGCTTTCCGGCAATACCAAAGTGGCATACATTCGTGCATTTTTACACATGCCAAAGAAAAAAAAAAACGGCTAAGCTCGATTAAACGTGGCCGCTCGCTCTGGTGTGAGATATAGTGAAAATATAAAAAGACAAAGGTCACCTCTCCCTTCAAAATAGACGTCAAAGCTAGACGCCATATCTCGCGATCATAGATGGCGTCTAACTTTGACGTCTATTTTGACGGGAGAGGCGACCTTTGTCTTTTTAGTTCTTGAAAATAAAGATACTTCGGCCAGTAAAAGTGATTTTTAACGCCTTGCTAAATGTTTTCATTTTTGTGTACTCCTGACGAGGACAAAATATTTTTGTCGAAACGTTGAGATAATAAAAAGATTTACTGGCCAAAGTTATTTATCTTCAAGAACTATGAGTGCCGCCGGCCAGGCAGCCTCTTTCTTTACGATTTGTCTTTTTAGATCAACATCCTCCCGGCAAAATGTCCATCTATATAGTGAGGCTATATATAGCGGTCGAAGAGTGGGGTTCCTACATACATAAGGATATAAAAACGCTAGGGTCACACCCCAGCTGTAGATAAATAACTAGAGTTGTAATTAAGACGTCATTTAACTTAATTAATCAAATTATCCGCTCCTTCCAAGGGCAATGGGGCCAAATACAGTTTGAGAGGCTCTTCATCATTTGACGGTCGTCATGTTTTCCTTCATTCTCACGTCAGACATGGGTCGGATGGACGCACTGCATGCTGTCATCAACTATCTTTCAATCTACTTCTTGTTCCAAAATCATTTTATTAGGTACCGCTCAACAAGAACAACCTAGTTTATGATAATTGAAACAGTGAATAATATATGTGAAGGTTATTCACATATTAAACAAAATGTTAACGTGGGATTCAATCCCGGTTCATAACTTTCGGGAATCAAGGGTGTTACCTACTTGTCCACCAAATTTTCATTCATTCTACTTAAACTCAATTTACTTATATATATAATATGCCATCGCCAGTTTATAAACAGCTCGTTATGTTGTTGATTCAGCAGACGGTGGGGTCTCATTACTGCGGGAAATATACAAATAAGTTGCATAGCTGGGGCCACACGTTATTTGACACGTGTTACTTTTGATATCATCTGTCTGTGTACTATATGAACTGGTCATTATGGCATCCTGAAAAATCATGAAATAGGTAGTTAAGGCCAGATTTGTATGAGAAGGCGAAACAATGTGAAAAAATAGTACACTGGGATATCGTGCAAATAAAAATTACTGATGACTTACGCCATCTGTCGGTATAAATAACAACTATTCGTTGATTTATTCCAAAATTGGATAAATACAAATTTACAAAATACAAATTGGCGCAAGCCATCAGAAACTTTTAGTTGCATGATCAAAGAAATGTATTTTTCTCAATTTATCCACCTGATCCCTGTAGAATTTCACTTTTGTACTATTATTTTCATATACAAGTTGGTGTTGCGGCTTTGTCACCGACCCGAAGCCGCTAGTTTGCGGCGACGGTCAATAGACGGCGTCTAGTTTTGATGTATATTTTGACGGGAGAGGCTACCTTTGTCTTTTTATATCAATTTCCTCCCGGCAAAATCTCCATCTATATTTTAGCCATAGATATGGCCCAGCCACTTTGCCAACTAAACACCCTTTGGCAGATTGTGAAGATTCCATTAATCCCGTGTGGATCTCATGGAATAAAGTCCGTCCTAGACTGACGAGGGCCATTAGCCTGAAACCATGGTCTTTAGGTGGACGCTTTTCAGTTTGCCAAAGCTGGTGTTGTGGCTTTGTCACCGACCCGAAGCCGCTAGTTGCGGCGACGGTCAATAGGTGGCGTCTAGCTTTGACGTCTATTTTGACGGGAGAGGCCACCTTTGTCTTTTTAGATCAATATTCTTCCGGCAAAATTTCCATATATATTAATATATCTATGAACATATACTATAGCCTTTTTAATATTTTATTATAATCTGCTTTTATATAAAATCAATTATTGTGTATTTTTCCTATAAAAACATATAAATAGAGAGAGAAATATACATTTATATAGGTTAAGACCTAAATAAATACAAGAAGTGTGTTGCCACAAAAACTCCACTTTATCATTTCAGGCACACCACCACCCGGATAGAGGAGGGAAAAATTCCCTTCAAAAAATAATATTTCAAAAAGGCCGTAAAGTTTGTATTTGAGATTTAGGCGGAGAGAGGGTCAACAGAGAGAGAGAGAGCTAGGTCCGGTGAATACGGAGGTGATATTGCCCGAGCAGCTTCTAAAGTTCATCTTTCTTGGCTTCACCGATTTTGTTTAGATTGGTTCTCCACGCAAATTGAATCCAAATATTGATGGTCACACCATTGAATGTAAAGATTTCCTTTTTTTCCACGTAAACGGATGGAATATCGTTTTAAAAAAAAACTATATATTTGCACATTCCATATATAAATACGGGAAAGATACCTGATTAAATACCATTGTTATATGAAAATAAATGTGAGTGTAAAGTTTTTTCCACATAAACGGATGGAATATCGTTTAAAAAAACGATATTTTTGCACATTTATATATAAATACGGAAGAAGAGACCTGATTAAATACCATTGTTACATGAACGCAAATGTGAATATGAGGTTTTTTCCACATAAACGGAAGGAATATCGTCTTAAAAAAACGATATATCTGCACGATGTACTAGAGCGCCATCTGTTATCAAATTATAAAACTATTTTAGAGGCGTAATATTCTTTTTAAAATAAAGCAATTTCTACTGTCCTTACTGCGATGGAAAAATTAAAGGGAGGGCCTGGCTCATCAGTGGTGAACCCTGTAAAGGGTTCACCACTGATGAGCCAGGCCCTCCCTTTAATTTTTCCATCGCAGTAAGGACAGTAGAAATTGCTTTATTTTAAAAAGAATATTACGCCTCTAAAATAGTTTTATAATTTGATATATCTGCACATTCCATATGTAAATACGGAAGATGAGACCTGATTAAATATCATTGTTACATGAAACAGCGGGGTTTATTGAGACCTGTGTTCTGGAATAGGAATTATTATCATTAATGATGATACGATGGTTGTTGTTGTTGTTGTTGTCGTGTCCAAAGAAGAGTCTCAGATGTCTCCATGCATCTCCATCACAGCAGCAGCAATATCCACTATCTTGGGTGTTTTGCTCTTCATTGGAAAATGGGTGCCGTTGCCACTGCCGAAAGGAAATTGATCTATAGAAGCATAGGACGCCGCCAAAACCAGACGCCATCTATTCACCGTCACAGCAAACTAGCGGCCTCGGGTCGGTGACAAAGCCACAACACCAGCTTTGAAAAAAAAAAACAGCGGTTTCGCCAGTTTATAACAGATAATTAGAGCATATCTATCAGCTTATTGAGTAATATTTCATTAACTAACTGTACGTGGATCGTGTATTTTCATAATTAACTAAATATCAATGAAAGTAGGTGAAAAAAGTTTCAATTATTTCTACCTATGATTGTGTATAAAAATAATCTTTAAACATAAAATACAACGTCATATTTCATTTGTATTTACATATTACTAACTCAATATGTAATATATCAATATATATGCAAATTTTCATTAATAATTTTTCTGTAATTTAAAAATATTTATTTACGAACGGAAAAATATGTACAAGATAGCCTAGTGGACATGGCATCTACCCGGTAAGCGGAACACTGTGGGTTCGTTTCCTATCCCTGGACACTTTATTTTTCCGTTTATCATTACTCTTCATAATTCATCCTTTCATACTTCATCTCTTTAGGTTAGAAATAATCGTTATTTCTCCTTAAAATCAATTTCTATTTTTCATTGAAAAGAAACATTTGCGTTATAGTTGTCAAATGTCGTTCTACAATCATAAGTCACATTATATTGTATTATATCATTTTATTGTTTGCTCCGCGACCTATGCATACTATTCCAGAATCAATACTAATTAATACGCTATTTTGGCTAATTTACATATTCATGGATATACAAATTATGAAGGAGACTCCATCAGACCTTACATTATATATCAGATTTGTTGTGGGTCGGTGATGCAAAAGAACACCCAAATAAGTGATTTTATAAATACAGTATTATTATTAGATATAGGGATATATATGTTGACAAAAGAATAACAACCGCACATAGCAGTAGAACAAAAGCAGGCTTAAGGTATATACAAGATGAAGACGGACCGTTGAGTTGGGCCGTTCCCATTGGTCAGTTATCTTCATGCAGCGCCTCCAAGCGGCGCCCGCGTCCACGCTTCTCTCATCAAGATTCAATCTCAAAATCTCTCTCTCCCATCCAGATGGCTTGAATAGAGGGGTCAAATACATTTATTATAATAATTTAATAAAACCAATAAAGCATCCAGGGCTGAGTTTCTTGTATAACTTTTTATTTTCAAGCTTTCGGACTTATCAGTCCTTCAACAGGAGTATCACATTAACTAAATGAAGGATATATATTTTTATTTTGAAAATAGAGCAATCCATAAATAAATCTTTAATTAAAAAGGTATATATTGGATCAAAATATTATTTATTTTACCTTAAGAATTAAGGAAGGTGGAATAATTCCCTCTGAAAGACATCTGTGGTTGAAATGTAGCTTCCAACTGTTGATAGAAAGTCGAAGCCTTTCCATTGTTCTTGCAAGGTGTAGAGCGTCATAACCAAAACTGGTTGAAATTGTTTTGAAAATAGAGCAATCCATAAATAAATCTTTAATTAAAAAGGCATATTCTGATCCAATATATGCCTTTTTAATTAAAAATATATTTTTATGCAAATTATTATTATCAACAACAACAACAATAAAAAGCCTTTATTTAGGGTCACTGACCCTATACAGGATTCACCAGAGGTATGCATAAGAACATAGCAGTGAGACAAAGGAAACAACGATAGAGACAGAGGAAAAAGAAAAAAAAAGGAAAAAAACAAGAAAGAGAAAGAGGGAAGCAAGAAAAACAACACAAAAAGAGTAGCAGTAAGAAAGTGAGGAGTGAGTGTCAAATTATTATTATCATATTTTAGAACTATACATATGATATTAAGAGGAATCTATCACAACATTTATGTATAAACATTTTTAGATAATATATACATCTTAGAAAGAAATACGTAGGTTGAACGATGTCATCTCGAGACATCAAACATTAAATATAATACACTCGTGAATTATTGTGGTATAGAAGACTGCCTACAACAATAACAAAAAGCTTCATTAAGACCTTTTAGTCTTATACAGATTCTCCGAGAAGAAATGTAGGAGTCATGCAGGAAAGACTGCCTACATCTATGGGACAGTATGGGATGGACATTTCTTCTTAGGGATTTACGACCAAATTGTACGAGTATGTTGAAGAGCGGTTTCCACTTGTGAAAGCTTGTATTTTTATTTAATATATATTACTAGCCGAATGACCCGGGCAACGCCCGGGTTTTACCCGATTAAATGTTTTTAGTCAAATACTATTCGTTACAATTATAAATTGGCGCCGTGGATGTCACTCTTGTGAAACGTCCCGCTCCAAACTTTGTGTCTGAGAAGCGATATTTTTATAGAAAGATGATCTGACTTTTGTTTTCTGCTCGAATGAATGTTTTTCTGTTAGAATTTTGTTCCTGCGTACAAAATAATGAACTGGTTTCACCCGTGGTCTCTGCTTTTTGGAATTTTTCCCGATATAATTTTGTATCTGATAATCAAACATGATACAGCAATATCGTCATCATCATTTTCTGACTAAAAATATATACTAAAAATATATAAATGTATAATAACCACACATACAATCGAAACCAATATATCCAAAACAACCAACTATTTAATTATAGAAACACCAAAACTACAAAACAGGGAACGTACTGTCTAAAATCCAGTGACATAAATCCATCCAGATTTATTGGAAGTTTGTGGAGAGAGTTAACACATCATTCTCTCGAGGTTTTTGGGGACAAAAAACTGGGAACAATCATTATCATCATATTCTATGCAAATTAGGGACCTGGTGGGGGCTTTATAAAGATGCAAATTACGCGAGGCTTAGGCTAATTAACCTCCTTCCATTTAATTACAAACTATTATTCGGATGGCACCACACTGGAGTTTATAGAGTCCTGGGTTCGATTCCCTGTATAACCATCTTTTTTTAAATAATAAAAATTTCCCATCCCTGAACACTTTTATTTTTCCGTTCATCATTACTCTTCACAATTCATCCTTTCATACTTCATCCCTAAGATTAGAAATAATTGTTATTTCTCCTTAAAAAATAAATTTCGATTTTTCGTTCAAAAAGAAACACATGCGGGATAATTTTCAAATGTCGTTTTACAATCATAAGCCGCATTATATTGTATTATAAATTATATATATACTTTATATAATAAAAAAATTTATTGAGGATTTTATTTTATTTCAACACACAAAACGCAATATCTCAGCTAGAAATAATTGGGTAAATTTACATTTATAGACGATAATAAACTTATATTGAAGATGGATATTGTCTGGCCGATATTCCTATTTGTATTTGACATCTCGTCTGCTAGATGGACACTTTTATTTTCACGATGTTTCAATGAATATCATTTACTCTTGTTCAATTTTTATATAAAAATAAAGACGTTATAGAGAGAGAGAGAGAGAAAATAGAAGTAACCTAGGCTCCTTGAGCGTAAATCGCCAACTACCCGGGCTAAAGACGTTATATAAAAATAAAGACGTTATCATAAAAGCACATCTAACATCTACGAAAACTTTGCCTTCCAAGAAACTTGTAATTAGAGATAATAAATAAAAAGTAAAACACGATACAATAAAAACGACAAGAAGAAGAATAGATTAAATATGAGAAAAAATAGTACAAATGTGATATTGTACTGGGATAAGGTGCATAAATTAAGAAAAAAAACATCTCCTTATCGTGCAACTGAAAGTTGCCGATGGCTTGCGCCATCTATCGGAATAAATATAAACTATTCTCGTTGATTTTTTTATTATTCCAGAATTGGCCAAATACCCATTCTTGATTAATCAAGAAAAGCTAACCACCATTACATATGAGTTTATTGTATCGTGTTTTTCTCCTGTAGAAGGACTTCGATGGCAGAAAGCTAGAGAAATTTATGGACGAAAATAGGGGAAAAGAAACCTTTCTCTGGATATCTGATATTTCAACCTTAATATTGATATAAGGGGTTCTTTGTATCGTATTGTGATACTCTTCATTGCTAATATTCTGAACTAATTTGTGCTTTTAATGAGTGGTTATCCAATCAAAGTTATTTTATGAATGATAATGTGAACATAGAGAAAACATGATGCATTAGCGCGCCATCTGTGATGAAAATTCGAAACTATTTTAGACGCGTAAAATTCTTTTTTGAAATTAAACAATTTCTACTGCCCTTACTGTCATGGAAAAATTAATGGGAGGGCCTTGCTCATCAGTGGTAAACCCTCCCAGTGGTTTCGCCAGGTGGTTTCGCCATTGGTAGATTAAGCTGGCGAAACCGCTGGGAGGGTTCACCACTGATGAGTCAGGCCCTCCCATTATTTTTTCCATATCGCAGTAAGGGCAATAGAAATTGTTTAATTTCAAAAATAATTTTTTAAGCGTCTAAAATAGTTTCGAATTTTCATAAGAGAAAACACTTGTTCCTGAATAAGACTGAGAGAGATTTATCAGAATTGGTGTGGTCCAGTTAGACAGCACAACAATGGTGTGGTCCATTGTTGGAATGTGAATCATGCAAACAATGACTTCCGTCAGGAAGGTCAGTCTAACTACACATCATTGTTGTCTCCCTTTCTCTTTGTTTTACCGATAGCACCTCCGCTCTTCTCTACCTATCCTTCCTTTTACTTTTGATTCTTTAGTAATATCTACCTCTCCTTTCATACTATTCCAATACTATCTCACTTCAGATTATTTATATATTAAACACTATATACAGTAGAACTACCTCCCTGTAAAGGACAACACCTAATTGTAGAGCCAAAGTGTTCTTTAGGGAGAGGTGTCATCTTACCGGAGAGTTGCTAAATAGTAAAAAATTATAATTTTGCAAATGAAAATTGTCATTTATAGAGAGATGTCCGCTAAAGGGAGGTTCTACTGTATACACTCATGGGCAAAACTTAAAGAAATGGAAGTCTTTGATATCGTCAGTCGTTTATTATTATTATTATTTATTTTTTTTTATGGAAACAGAGGCAATAGGGTTCCGTAAACGATATATATATTAAAAACAAAGTAGGGATATCCTAACCAGAAACACAACCTGGTTTAGATAATTGACAATCTGTACATCTTTATTGACTCCTAGTTAAAATCTATAAAGATAAAAGTCACCTCTCCCGTCAAAATAGAACATCAAAATAGATCTTTATAGATTACTATCCTCCCGGTAAAATGTCCATTCTAGTCAAAAGTTACAAGAGACATTTTTTTAAAAGAGCATGAATTGTCTAGATCAGTGGTCGGAAACTGCGGCTCACGAGCCACATTATATAGCCCTTTATATAGTTCCATACGTAAATATTATTTATGTGAGTGCTATTTATTGTTGGAAAGAAAAAATGTTTGTAGCTCTTTAAAAACTTTGAAATTTTGTAATTTTTGACTCTTCCTACTCAAAGGATTGCCGACTTCTGGTCTAGATCATCCGTCTAATTTTAAATTCCACGTTGATTCAAATGTCTTTCTCTCTCTTCTCCTAATCATCATCATTGTTTTCATAATCCCTACTTAAATAGTGCGGACTGTTGCTCTGTATTGACGGGATGTCAGTAAAACTATGTTGGCTCTCTTCTCCTTCGTTTTCTGTATCTCTCAGGATAGAAACTGTATGAAAGATCTTAATAAAGGGATTGATTGATAGAGTGGCCCCTAATTGACATACCCGGATGTAATAATTCAACTTGGGGGTCGGTGGAAGTCTAAACCATTGGTTATTGACCGCTACGACCCAGGTTCTATTCCCGCACTGGGCACTTTTTTTTTCTGATAAAAAAAAATGCTCCAATGGCCCCTGATTCTCAGCGAGTGCAAGTAACCAAACGGGGCTCTGGTACATTTGTAAGTGTAAAGTCGAACTGTTTTTCACATGTGTAGACATGTGATGCACTTACAGTAAAAGTAGTCGCCAACTTCTACCCACCATGTTTATCATGGCCTGTACCACGTGTACTAGGGATAAGTAAAAAAAAAAAAAATTCAACTTTGAGATAGAGAAAAACACATCAACCAAATAGTTTATTTCAACTCCCGATTTTTCAGTGACTTCCTGTTATTCTCTTCAAAGGAATGGGCAGTTGTCAGGGAGACGTTGGAAGTTAAAATAAACTATTGGTGGTTGATGTATAACACAATATAATACGGCTTATGATTGTAGAACGAAATTTGACAATTATACCACAAATGTTTCTTTTAAACGAAAAAGCGAAATTTATTTTAAGGAGAAATAACGATTATTTCTAACCTTAGGGATGAAATATGAAAGGATGAATTGTGAAGAGTAATGATAAACGGAAAAATAAAGTGTCCAGGGATGGGAATTTCCTTTCATACCTTATCCCTATTTCTCCTTGAAATAAATTTTGATTTTTCGTTGAAAAGAAACATTTGCGGTATAATTTTAGAATGTCGTTTTACAGAATAAAAATTAAATCGATAAAATGTACAGTCACCAAGGTAGTTACCGCGATAGTGTTGTGTTTGTTCTCTGAAATCAAAACTTCCAACCAAAACAAAAGTATCTTCAAAAATTCAATTTTTATTTGTGAATCTATCCATCCTTCAGGAGAGGCTAGGATATCGAAGTAGTCTCTTATTGGAGGTTTCAGTGTGTATACAAAGAGGTGAAGGAATGTAGGCGACATTCCGGGGGTTGACAATGGCGTATTTACCCAGGTGTTCCGTCACGTGACCCTCCACTACCTGCCTGGCGTCGAACAAACCCCCTTACTTCCTCCATCTATAACTTCAACCTTCCAGCACCACGTCTTTATTATCGTTTTTATCTATTTTACATATTTTCTCCTCGACATTTCCTGAAGGATATTTTAATACAAAGCAATAACACGCCATCTATATATATTTTATATAGAAATTATATTATGTTAAGTTTTTTTTTTTTTTTTTGCTTATCCCTAGTACACGTGGTACAGGCCATTATAATCATTGTGGGTAATTAGCGACTGCTTTTACTGTAAGCGCACCACATGTCTACACATGTGAAAAGCAGTTCGACTTTGCACTTAAAAATGTGCCAGAGCCCCGTTTGGTTACTTGCACTCGTTGGTGGGGTTGGACTTTTGCAAGAATCGGGGGCCATTGGAGCATTTTTTTTTTTAACAGAAAAAAAGTGTCCAAAGCGGGATTCGAACCCGGGTAGTAGTGGTCGAAAACCAAACGGTTTAACCAGCCTTCCACCGACCCCCCATATTATGTTAAGAATGTACAGTAGGTTTTTATATAGCTGGAATATACATTTATAAACCCAACCCAACATACAAATGTTATATATATATTCATGGAAAAAACCTAAGAAAGTGGATGGTCTTTGATATCATCGGTCGTCTATTTTTTTATTTTTTTTTAAGGAGATAGAGGTAATTCACATCTCGTGTGTCTTCAATAAAGGTTACTGTATATCATGGATATATTGTGTTTATAAATCCAGCTATATGAGAGGTTTATAAGTTCGACATAGAGGATATATATAAAATAGCAAACTTCCCCACAAACAATCTTTATACGAAGAAAAAGAGAAGAAAAAAAAGCGAAAACTTTTATAAATTCCAGGGGCGGTTCATGCCAAAATGTGGGTAGTTTTGAGGAGGATGCGTGGAGAATTCGAGATGGGAGGGTACAAATTTGTTCTGCTCTGTTGGAAGGGAGAGGAAAAAATACCCTAGAAACCTAAATGTTGAAATATATCCTTCTTTTTCTCAGTCGCCATTTGTATTTTTCAGTAGTCGGCTGTATCAGTATGGAGAAAAAAATCTACATCATAATACATATTCATCCCTGTCTTTATATTCTAACAAAATCACTAAGCAATTCAGGGACAGGTAGCGGGGCTAGAGGACATCTCTCTATAAAGGACAGTTTTCATCTGTAAAATCACCATTTTTACTATTTAGAAACTCTCCAGTAAGAGGACACCTCTCTAAAAAGGACAGTTTTCATTTGCAAAATTACCATTTTTACTATTTAGTAACTCTCTGGTAAGAGGACACCTCTCCCTAAAGAACAATTTGGCTTTGCAATTAGGTGTTGTCTTTTACAGGGAGGTTCTGCTGTATAATATTTTTTAAAATATGTTTTCGAAATAATAGATGTTTATATTCACACAATTTATAACTATATTGCTTAATCCCATCGCTAGAGAAATAGACATTTTTGAAAAGTATTCAACTGTATGTGCATTTTAAAAATGTATTTCTGTAAATCTCTAGTATAAGTATGTTGTACGTCTTTGCAGAGCCAGTGACCTGATGAAGAACAACCACGTGAAAGCTTGTCTCCCAATATCTGAATAAAGAAACTCTGCAAATATTTTAAAATTTATTTAAATATATCAATTATATTATTTATATCTTTGTTTAATTTATCATTAATATTTGTTACAATTAACAAAGAGTGTCAATAAAATATTTTTTCAATTGATTATCTTCAGGAAAAAGAAACTAAGCCAACAGTTTCTCATGATGGAAATAGTAGATGAGACATATCCTGTGAGGAAGTTAAATTGCGGAATTATCTATTTGAAATCGCGGAGCTGAAAAAAAATTCCACCAAAATTACTTTAAGCCCAAAATACAGAGTGTTTCCCTAAAAGGTAAATCACAATTACAAGGTTCAATAACATGTCATTAATTTACACGAATTATCTATAGTTTATTTTTTTACATAGATC
>CP092869.1:3260325-3272033 GCA_030710605.1 Cordylochernes scorpioides | reverse complement strand
CTATTGTCTGGCCGATATTCCTATTTGTATTTGACATCTCGGCTGCTAGATGGAAACTTTTATTTTCACGACGTTTGAATGAATATCATTTACTATTGTTCCATTTTTATATAAAAATAAAGACGTTATAGAGAGAGAGAGAGAAAATAGAGGCAACCCGGGCTCCTAGAGCGTAAATCCCCAACTACCCGGGCTAAAGACGTTATATAAAAATAAAGACGTTATCATAAAAGCACATCTAACTTCTACGAAAACTTTGCCTTCCAAGAAACTTGTAATTAGAGATAGGAAATAAAAAGTAAAACACGATACAATAAAAACGACAAGAAGAATAATAGATTAAATATGAGAAAAAATAGTACAAATGTAATATTGTACTGGGATAAGGTGCATAAATTAAGAAAAAGGTATCTCCTTATCGTGTAACTGAAAGTTGCTGATGGCTTGCGCCATCTATCGGAATAAATATAAACTATTCTCGTTGATTTTTTTATTATTCCAGAATTGGCCAAATACCCATTCTTGATTAATCAAGAAAAGCTAACCACCATTACATATGAGTTTATTGTATCGTGTTTTTCTCCTGTAGAAGGACTTCGATGGCAGAAAGCTAGAGAAATTTATAGACGAAAATAGGGGAAAAGAAACCTTTCTCTGGATATCTGATATTTCAACCTTAATATTGATATAAGGGGTTCTTTGTATCGTATTGTGATACTCTTCATTGCTAATATTCTGAACTAATTTGTGCTTTTAATGAGTGGTTATCCAATCAAAGTTATTTTCTGAATGATGATGTGAACATAGAGAAAACATGATGTACTAGCGCGCCATCTGTTATGAAAATTCGAAACTATTTTAGACGCGTAAAATTCTTTTTGAAATTAGACAATTTCTACTGCCCTTACTGCAATATGGAAAAAATTAATGGGAGGGCTTGGTTCATCAGTGGTAAACCCTCCCAGCGGTTTCACCAGTTTAATCTACCAATGGTAGATTGGCGAAACCAACTGACGAAACCGCTGGGAGGGTTCACCACTGATGAGTCAGGCCCTCCCATTAATTTTTCCATATCGCAGTAAGAGCAGGAGAAATTGTTTAATTTCAAAAATAATTTTTACGCGTCTAAAATTGTTTCGAATTTTCATAGAGAAAACACTTGTTCCTGAATAAGACTGAGAGAGATTTATCAGAATTGGTGTGGTCCAGTTAGACAGCACAACAATGGTGTGGTCCATTGTTGGAATGTGAATCATGCAAACAATGACTTCCGTCAGGAAGGTCAGTCTAACTACACATCATTGTTGTCTCCCTTTCTCTTTGTTTTACCGATAGCACCTCCCGCTCTTCTCTACCTATCCTTCCTTTTACTTTTGATTCTTTAGTAATTTCTCTACCTCTCCTTTAATACTATTCCAATACTATCTCACTTCATATTATTTTATATATTAAACACTATATACAGTAGAACTACCTCCCTGTAAAGGACAACACCTAATTGTAGAGCCAAAGTGTTCTTTAGGGAGATATCCTCTTACCGGAGAGTTGTTAAATAGTAAAAATGATAATTTTGCTAATGAAAACTGTCCTTTATAGAGAGGTGTCCGCTAAAGGGAGGTTCTACTGTATACACTCATGGACAAAACTTAAGGAAATGGAAAGTCTTTGATATCGTCAGTCGTTTATTTATTTATTTTTATTTTTTTATATAGAAACAGAGGCAATAGGGTTCCGTAAACGATATATATATTAAAAACAAAGTAGGGATATCCTAACCAGGAGCACAACCTGATTTAGATAATTGACAATCTGTACATCTTTATTGATTCCTAGTTGATATCTATAAAGATAAAAAGTCACCTCTCCCGTCAAAATAGAACATCAAAATAGATCTTTATAGATTACTATCCTCCCGGTTAAATTTCGATTCTAGTCAAAAGTTACAAGAGACATTTTTTTGAAAGAGCATGAATTGTCTAGATCAGTGGTCGGTAAAACTGCGGCTTGCGAGCTACATGCAGCTCTTTATATAGTTCCATACGTAAATATTATTTATGTGAGTACTGTTTATTGTTGGAAAGAAAAAATGTTTGTAGCTCTTTAAAAACTTTGAAATTTTGTAATTTTTGACTCTTCCTACTCAAAGGATTGCCGACTTCTGGTCTGGATCATCCGTCTAATTTTAAATTCCACGTTGATTCAAATGTCTTTCTCTCTCTTCTCCTAATCATCATTATTGCAAATCATCATTGTTTTCATAATCACTACACAAATAGTGCGGACTGTTGCCCTGTATTGACGGGATGTCAGTAAAACTGTGTTGTCTCTATTCTCCATCGTTTTCTGTATCTCTCAGGAGAGAATCTGTATGAAAGATCTTAATAAAGTGATTGATTGATAGAATGGTCTCTAATTGACATACCCGGATGTAATAATTCAACACCGAGGTCGGTAGAAGGAAGGTCTAACCATTGGTTATTGACCGCTACGACCCGGGTTCTATTCCCGCACTGGCCACTTTTTTTTCTGATTTAAAAAAAAAAAGATCGAATGGCCCCTGATTCTTGTAAAAGTCCAACCCCACCAGCAAGTGCAAGTAACCAAACGGGGCTCTGGTACATTTGTAAGTGTAAAGTCGAACTGTTTTTCACATGTATAGACATGTGATGCACTTACAGTAAAAGTAGTCGCCTACTTCTACCCACCATGATTATAATGGCCTGTACCACGTGTACTAGGGATAAGTAAAAAAAAAAATTCAACTTTGAGAGAAAAACACATCAACCAAATAGTTTATTTCAACTCCCGATTTTTCAGTGACTTCCTGTTATTCTCTTCAAAGGAATGGGGAGTTGTGAGGGAAACGTTGGGAGTTAAAATAAACTATTGGAGGTTGATGTATATTACAATATAATACGGCTTATGATTGTAGAACGAAGTTTGAAAATTATACCGCAAATGTTTCTTTTGAACGAAAATTTGATATTTATTTTAAGGAGAAATAACGATTATTTCTAAGCTTAGAGATGAAGTATGAAAGGATGAATTGTGAAGAGTAATGATAAACGGAAAAATAAAGTGTCCAGGGATGGGAATCGAACCCACAGTGTTCCGCTTACCGGGCAGATGCCATGTCCACTAGCTGTGTTTTTCTCTAAATCAACTTCCAACCAAAACAAAATTATCTTCAGAAATTCAATTTTTATTTGTGATTCTATCCATCCTTCAGGAGAGGCTAGGATATCGAGGAAGTCTCTTATGGGAGGTTTCAGTGTGTATACAAAGAGGTGGAGGAATGTAGGCGACATTCCGGGGGTTGACAATGGTGTATTTACCCAGGTGTTCCGTCACGTGACCCTCCACTACCTGCCTGGCGTCGAACAAACCCCCTTACTTCCTCCATCTATAGCTTCAACCTTCCAGCACCACGTGTTTATTGTCGTTTTTATCTATTTTACATATTTTCTCCTCGACATTTCCTGAAGGATATTTTAATACAAAGCAATAACACGTCATCTATATATATTTTATATAGAAATTATATTATGTTAAGTTTTTTTTTTTTTTGCTTATCCCTAGTACACGTGGTACATTATAATCATTATAATCATTGTGGGTAATTAGCGACTGCTTTTACTGTAAGTGCACCACATGTCTACACATGTGAAAAGTTCGACTTTGCACTTAAAAATGTGCCAGAGCCCCGTTTGGTTACTTGCAAAGCGGGAATCGAACCCGGGTCGTAGTGGTCGAAAACCAAACGGTTTAACCAGCCTTCCACCGACCCCCCATATTATGTTAAGAATGTACAGTAGGTATTTATATAGCTGGAATACATTTATAAACAAACCCAACATACAAATGTTATATATATATATTCATGGAAAAAACCTAAGAAAGTGGATGGTCTTTGATATCATCGGTCGTCTATATATATATTTTTTTTTTAAGGAGATAGAGGTAATTCACATCTCGTGTGTCTTCAATAAAGGTTACTGCATATCATGGATATATTGTGTTTATAAATCCAGCTATACGAGAGGTTTATAAGTTCGACATAGAGAATATATATAAAATAGCAAACTTCCCCACAAACAATCTTTATACGAAGAAAAAGAGAAGAAGAAAGCGAAAACTTTTATAAATTCCAGGGGCGGTTCATGCCAAAATGTGGGTAGTTTTGAGGAGGATGCGTGGAGAATTCGAGATGGGAGGGTACAAATTTGTTCTGCTCTGTTGGAAGGGAGAGGAAAAAAATACCCTAGAAACCTAAATGTTGAAATATATCCTTCTTTTTCTCAGTCGCCATTTGTATTTTTCAGTAGTCGGCTGTATCAATATGGAGAAAAAAATCTCCATCTACTCATAATAGATATTCATCCCTGTCTTTATAATCTAACAAAATCACTAAGCAACTCAGGGCCAGGTTAGCGGGGCTAGAGGACACCTCTCTATAAAGAACAGTTTTCATTTGCAAAATCACCATTTTTACTATTTAGAAACTCTCCGGTAAGAGGACACCTCTCTATAAAGGACAGTTTTCATTTGCAAAATTACCATTTTTACTATTTAGTAACTCTCTGGTAAGAGGACACCTCTCCCTAAAGAACAATTTGGCTTTGCAATTAGGTGTTGTCCTTTACAGGGAGATTCTACTGTATAATATTTTTTAAAATATGTTTTCGAAATAATAGATGTTTATATTCACACAATTTATAACTATATTGCTTAATCCAATCGCTAGAGAAATAGACATTTTTGAAAAGTATTCAACTGTATGTACATTTTTAAAATGTATTTCTGTAAATCTCTAGTATAAATATGTTGTACGTCTTTGCGGAACCAATGACCTGATGAAGAAGAACCACGCAAAAGCTTGTCTCCCGATTTCTACATAAAGAAACTCTGCAAATATTTTTATATTTATTTAATTCAATTATATTATTTATATATTTGTTTAATTTCTCATTAATATCTGTAACAATTAACAAAGAGTGTCAATAAAATATTTTGTCAATTGTTTATCTTCAGGAAAAAGAAACTAAACACTCAGTTCCTTATGGTGGAAATATCAGCTGAGACATATCCTGTGAGTAAGTCAAATTGCGGAATTATCTATTTGAAATGGCAGAGTTGAAAAATTTCTACCAAAATTACTTTAAGCCCAAAATACAGGATGTTTCCCTAAAAGGTAATTCACAATTACAATTAAAAAGTCCAAAAACACATATCTTTAATTTACATGTGATTATAGTTTATTTTTTTACATAGATCAACATCAACCACATAGGGTAGTTGACGCTCTACGCTCCAGAACCCTGGGTTATAAATAATATCTTATAAAAAAAAATTACGCTTCCAGGGTTAAGTTTCTTGTGCAACTTTTTTATTTTCAAGCTTTCGGACTTGTCAGTCCTTTAACAGGAGTATCACGTTGACAACTTAATAATAAATACAATTTTTATATACACATTATACATATTTTAAAAACTCCGCCTTTGCCGGTCCCAAGCCCGGATGAAAATGGTGGAGGGGGAGCAGTAACAAGCTCACTAAAAAACCTGGGTTCAGCTGGCCCAGCTGATAGTACCCTTGTAAGGGTTCCTAATCTAGGAATACAGGATGAGCAGCGTTTGTACTCCATGTTAGGAGCGGCTGCACATGGCGTCTGTTCCTCATGTCAGAGGCGGCCATTTCTTTTGGAGCTAAGTCGGCCTGCCACTGAGTAGTGCTCCCAGTCTTAATGACAAAGGCAGACGCATTCTACTTCACCCAGTCATGATGGTTGTCAAATACCATCAAGGGTCACAACTTGATACCCTAATGATTGAGTGGAGATAAAAAAAGAAGAAGAAGAAGAATACATATTTTAAATACCTATTATATATTGAGAGAAAAATATACTGCATTATTTCTGTGTGAAAATCAAAATTTTGAAAATATACGATATAAATAATGTCTAACAACCACACCAACTAAATACAACAACTTTTACTTATCGTAAATATTGAAGCTGCCTGGCCGGCATTCATAGTTCTTGAAAATAAAGATACTTCGGCCAGTAAATATTTTTATTACCTCGACGTTTCGACGAAAATATTTTGTCCTCGTCAGGAGCAAATACCTCGACGTTTCGACAAAAACCTTTTGTCCTCGTCAGGAGCAAATACCTCGACGTTTCGACAAAAACCTTTTGTCCTCGTCAGGAGCAAATACCTCGACGTTTCGACAAAAATCTTTTGTCCTCGTCAGGAGCAAATACCTCGACGTTTCGACAAAAATATTTTGTCCTCGTCAGGAGCAAATACCTCGACGTTTCGACAAAAATCTTTTGTCCTCGTCAGGAGCAAATACCTTAACGTTTCGACAAAAATCTTTTGTCCTCGTCAGGAGCAAATACCTCGACGTTTCGACAAAAATATTTTGTCCTCGTCAGGAGCAAATACCTCGACGTTTCGACAAAAATCTTTTGTCCTCGTCAGGAGCAAATACCTTAACGTTTCGACAAAAATCTTTTGTCTTCGTCAGGAGCATATACCTCGACGTTTCGACAAAAATCTTTTGTCCTCGTCAGGAGCAAATACCTCGACGTTTCGACAAAAATCTTTTGTCCTCGTCAGGAGCAAATACCTCGACGTTTCGACAAAAATCTTTTGTCCTCGTCAGGAGCAAATACCTCGACGTTTCGACGAAAATATTTTGTCCTCGTCAGGAGCAAATACCTCGACGTTTCGACAAAAATCTTTTGTCCTCGTCAGGAGCAAATACCTCGACGTTTCGACAAAAATATTTTGTCCTTGTCGAAACGTCGAGATAATAAAAAGATTTACTGGCCGAAGTATCAAGAAACTTTTAGTTGACCATCATATCTTCATTCAGCCGTAATTAAGGTTTTTTTTAATGCTAGTTGCCTAAGTTTTGATGGGATAAAAAAGACATCGATAAAGCTGTCAAATTAAACCTCACAATTCATACTTGTTCACTGCTAATCTTAAAATTTTCCCTTTTAACAAGACATCAAGAAATTCAGGTCCCTTGACTTAATCTTGGTCTCAAAAAAATTGACAATACTTGACTCAATTTTTTCCCGGATACGATCCGATATATCCATTTTATAGGTCGAAAGAAGTCTCAACATGGCGTACTATAAGTGTAGGTAGTAACACCACCAAACGGGGCTCTGGTACAGAGAGCAGTTAACAACATATGCGTACAGCTATAAACATTTCATGGCAACCAACCTCGAGAACTGGTCAAAAAACAAAAAAAAAACTTTATGTTCTCTGAGTTTTTATGACATGTGAACGTGGTATTACGGTCGCGGGATTCCACATAAAAAATAGAAAACATTTTATGGATTCTAAAAAAAAAAATGATCATAAAAAAAAAGTGAAAATGATATTGACCTTTGGAATGTACCAAACGTCGTTTCTGATTGAAATCCCTTTCAGTTTGATGATATATACAAGTGTCAACAAGGGTACAAATACTTGTATATCTATACTGTTTATATATATTGTGTATGTGAAAAATAGTACAAAAGTGAATTTATACTTGGATCAGGTGGATAAATTAAGATAAAAAGGGTATTTCCTGATCGTGCAACTAAAAGTTGCTGATGGCTTGCGCCATCTAACGGAATAAATATCAGCTGATCAAACTTTCACATTGATTGGCATTTACACGCCCTTCCGGCCTAAATACCTGTTTCATGGTTTTACAAGATGCCCCAAAGGCCACCTTTTTTGGTCGTTGAGGTACAGCTTGCACCACGTTGACGAGGGCCCAACAGCCCGAAACGCTTACGTGGTTAGCTTTTCTTGAATAATCAATAATGGGTAATTGGCCAATTCTGGAATAATTAAAAACCAACGATTGGTTTATATTTATTCCGATAGATGGCGCAAGCCATCAGCAACTTTTAGTTGCACAATCAGGAAATGCCCTTTTTCTCATATTGTGTGTATATATATTGCATATATACAACTGGAGGCCAAACGATTGAATCTAGTCGATAAGTATGCAAATGATATTAAAAATACAGAAGAGAAACTTCCATTAGAATATACCCACGCTAGAAGACACCTCTCTACAAAGAACAGTTTTCTTTTTCAAAATTACCATTTTTACTATTTATCAACTCTCCGGTAAAAAAAACACCTCTCCCTACCTAAAGAATACTTTGGCTCTGTAATTAGATGTTGTCTTATACAGGGAAGTTCTACTGTACTTGTTTAGGATATTTCCTTGAACATCTATTTAGAGCAGAACCTATATTTGGTTTTGTTTGGTGTTGAAAATCTTTATTTATTTTAGCGCTTGTGTAATGTATGTTAAAATAAAGTTGCGGGAGGATGGTATTCATGTAGTAAAAGGGGTACCTCTCCCTTTAAATATTCATTAGTTTATCACAGAAGTATAGAAGGGGATAGCTTTTGACAATTGACAATTAAAACAGCTTTATTGACGTCAATATCTACACTCAAGAAGAGTTATAATAGTAAAGTTAATTAGATTTAAAATAAAGATAAAATATTTACAATAGCCTTGTCTGAAGGGACATCTGAATCATATCAGGAGTTTAAAGTCTTTATGAGTTTTAACAGGCTCCTGCCAGTCGTGGAGTCCATGTACCCAATATGCCCGATGACAGACTTGAGGAAATTAGCAAGAAGACTCTTGTTTTCAGGCGAGAGTCGCCCTATAAGATCATCTCTATCAAAGTCGTAATAGATAGCAAATATGATATCCTCCCTGGCTATATTGCCCTCATACAGGGGGCTCAGGAGAGTTGTATCGTTCAGTTGGTAGAATATTTGGGATAGCTGCTGGTGGGAAAGCTTGTTCTTAGAAGATGGGGATAGCTTTTGTGTGGATATGCCAAATTTGGCACATTCCTTATAGACACCATTACACTCATTTTTAAAGGAATATAGTCTTATTTTGGTAAAAAAAAAAACATATGTGTGTGTACCAAAAGAGGCACATCTATGCCTTTAATATATGAAGGGGAAAAAAAAATATATTGAAACATAGTCTTTGCCATGAATTCAGTGAAAATAAATTAATATAAATTAAAATAATTTGACCATTGACCAAAAATCTATGACTTTGGTTATTTTCACATGCTCTGCCAGCGTATTGTTTTAGACGAAGGTAAGATTTGAATTATGATAGAACAATTTATATTGGAGATCAGTAACAAGATTCTATGTGAAATACCCGAAGATACGAATAAAGAGATTTACATAGAATAAATAGGTGTATTCTTTGATGACTCATCTTAGTTTGGGGTAAGTTTTTTACCTTATGGGAGACTACTGTACAAAGCCAGGGGTTGGCAACCTGCGAACCACATGCGGCTCTTTGGATGTGAAGCTGTGTGTAGAGAATATTCGCATAAATAAAACTTTATTTCGTGGCTCTTTAAAATCTTTGAAATTTGGTAAATTGTAATTTTGACTCTTCCGACTTATAAGGTTACAGACTCCTGTGCTAGCCTATTTCTTCAAAATGACATGACATTTCTCGCCAGTCATCTAAAACCCATCAGATTGGAATAATGAGATCAAATATGCGAAATAAACTCTGAGAGAAAACTGACAAAAACTATAACAAGACTTAGAACGAAACACTATAAAGGAATGACAATACATCCAGATGGCATTAGAACCTATAGGACATGTAACAACTGTCCTGGTGTGGAATTAACACCTACCCACATATTCTCATGTCCAGCAATGGCTGCAGCCTTGCAGAAAATTAACATGGACCCAGAGCAGCAGCTTTACACACCCAAGATAGTGGACATTGCTGTAATAGAGATGCATGTAGACATCTGAGGCTCTTCATTAGACACAACAACAACAGAAAATTGACATGGACCCAGAACAGCAGCTTTACACACCCAAGATAGTGGACATTGCGACTGCTGTGATAGAGATGCATGGAGACATCTGAAACTCTTCATTGGACACGACAACAACATTGGAATAATGCCACATCTCACCCTCGTAGGATCGCGTAACATCGTCAATTTCCCTCAAAGACGTCAAATTACGATAAGGAATCAATCATCATCATATTCATCATTTACCCCCCCAACACAAGATCAGTTCTCACTCTCCGTTCAAATCAAGACATCCTAAATCATAATGAGGAAACATCGCGGAATTCCTGAAAGAGCCCCCAATGTGTGAAGTTATAGCGGCCCTCCCCTCTGTACCAATGAAACCATCATGTACCTATACAGATCATCATGGGTTGGAATTTACAAAATTTGATGTTGAGGAAACTTGATTGATATGTTCAATCTGTTATAAATGAAGATATAATGATCGAAATTGATTTAGCAATCTTTTAATGATAATCTTTATTATACCCCACATAACACCGCACAAAGAGACAAAATGAAAATGTATTGGAATCAAAAAGAGCAATCGAGGTCTATCAGGTTGTGGAGATTTCCCAATTTGCAGAAATAATTGCCATAATATGTAAATATTATTGCTGAGAAGCGACCAAAGAGTTAAAAGCGACAAGTTTGTTTACTGTCTGTGCTGAATCTGTATCTTTGCTGAAGGCTACAAGACAAACTCCGACAAATTCAGACAAAATCAGCTTTGCCATTTCATCAGTTAAAACACCACTTTAGCAGATTCGGCCTATTTCATGAATATTCGTGTGAGATTTTAGGAAATTAAAGTCACCTCTGTATTGATGTGGGCCTTAGCATGAAACCATACTATGTCTTAATTTGATAAAGCTCTGGTATTGTGGCATATTCTCTTATCACATCATGTTATTCACGATCGAATGTTGTGGCCCATTGTACGTATTACATCCCAAAACTTCTTTTCTTCCTGTGGTGAATCTGTATAAGACCGATGTTTGGGATGTAATACGTACAATGGGCCACAACGTTCGATCGTGAATAACATGATTTACTTACTTACTCTTATCACCAACTATGTCTTCAGCGAAGGGGTGTTAAACCCAATGTATTTATTTAAATTATTTTTAGAGATAGATGCTCTTTCAGATACGTATTATATATAATGATATAATGTCTGTACTGAATCTTTGCTGAAGGCTACAAAACCAACTCCGGCAAATTCAGACAAAATCAGCTCTGCCATTTCATCAGTTAAAAAAACACTTTAGCAGATTCAGCCTATTTCATGACTACTTGTATGGGATGTAAGGAAATTAAAGCCGGCTCTGTATCGATGTGTGGTTTGTATATGGGAAATTTAGCTAGCGATGGGTACATTCAGTGTAACCTTACTTACTCCCCCCTGTGTTAGCGATCGGTAGATTCAGTAAAACCTCACTTACTCCCCCTTGTCAGATGGCAGGTGGCCTACCATCCTATCAAAACATACACCCCAAGGCCACAACTCCCCCAATTCCACTCCCACTGAGGTCATATAGTTTAAAACTATTCCAATCAACATTCTTAAAAATTAGGTAATATTTTTTTTACACTACGCATGTGTATTATTTTTTTACTTATCTCAAGTTAAGGTGGTGTCTTTGTCCATGCAGCAAATCAGATCGGTCCATGTAAACCTGATCACAATACCGGCCAACTGAGGTGCCGTATGGATGTCCTCTTCTGGATTGATGTCTTCCATATAGAGGGCCGCAAGGATACCTATCCCAAGTAAAAGTGGGATATAAGTTCTGATAATTATGGTGGATAGTTA
>CP092869.1:3242840-3260225 GCA_030710605.1 Cordylochernes scorpioides | reverse complement strand
AACATCAACCACATAGGGAAGTTGACGCTCTACGCTCCAGAACCCTGGGTATAATATCTTATAAAAATAAATGACGCTTCCAGGGTTAAGTTTCTTGTGCAACTTTTTTTTTATTTTCAAGCTTTCGGACTTGTCAGTCCTTCAAAAGGAGTATCACGTTAACAACTTAATAATAAATACAATTTTTATATACACACTAGCCGAATGACCCGGGCAACGCCCGGGTTTTACCAGATTAAATGTTTTTATTTCGAATACTATTCGTTACAATTATAAATTGGCGCCGTGGATGTCATTCTTGTGAAACGTCCCGCTCCAAACTTTGTGTCAGAGAAGCGATATTTTTATAAAGAGATGATCTGGCTTTGTGTCTTCTGCTCGAATGAATGTTTTTATGCTAGAATTTTGTTCCTGCACACTAAAAATGAACTGGCTTCACCCGTGGTCTCAGCTTTTTGGATTTTTTCCCGATATAATTTTGTATCTGATAATCAAACATGATACAGCAATATTTCATCATCATTTTCTGACTAAAAAAAAACAACTATTTTTGCCCAGAACCTGTCAATTTTATTTTTTATTGGCTAAAAATCCGATAAATATATTTTCCAGATTTTTCTCTATGTCCTGTCAAAACACGTTTTACATGTAGATTAGGTCAGCTGATATTACCTCCCATCTTCACCGCTAGAGGCGCTGCTTGCGAGCGAAAAGGCAAATTTGCAACGCAATTTGCAAATAACTCGAAGAATATTCGGGATAGAGACCTGAAATTTTCACTATAAGTTTTTCCAGGTTCTACTCTATATACTGTTAAAATTTCAGTCAGATTAGTTACGTATTGTGGACGTGTATAGCCGACATAGATACCCACATACATACATACATACATACACTGACTTTTATATATATAGGGATTATACATATTTTAAATACCTATTATATATTGAGAGAAAATATACTACATTATTTCTGTGTGAAAATCAAAATTTTGAAAAATAAACGATATAAATAATGTCTATCAAACACATCAACTAAATGCAACAACTTTTACTTATCGTAAAGATAGAGGCTGCCTGGCCGGCATTCATAGTTCTTAAAAATAAAGATACTTCGGCCAGTAAATCTTTTTATTAAAATTACAATTATATTCTCACAAGGAGTATCTTTTTTATTTAAAAAACGCTAGCTTTCAAGTGTTAATCGCTCTTCAACGGGCTTACTATAATATCGACTTGATCCCACCATAAATATTTACAAAAAACAAACTCGCGCAGCGTGGATATTTATATTTGTAATTTTAATACTTTTTCACAATTTTATCATGAATAGAAATCTTTTTATTCTTCGACGTTTCGACAAAAAATATTTTGTCCTCGTCAGGAGCAAATACCTCGACGTTTCGACAAAAATATTTTGTCCTTGTCGAAACGTCGAGGTAATAAAAAGATTTACTGGCCGAAGTATCAAGAAACTTTTAGTTGACCACGATATCTTCATTCAGCCGTAATTAAGGTTTTTTTTTGCTAGTTGCCTAAGTTTTGATGGGATAAAAAAGACATTGATAAAGCTGTCAAATAAAACCTCACAATTCATACTTGTTCACTGCTAATCTTAAAATTTTTCCCGCTCTAACAAGACATCAAGAAAATCTGGTCCCTTAACTTTATTTTGTTCTAAAAAAATTGACAGTACTTGACTCAATTTTTTTCCAAATACGATCCGATATATCCATTTTATAGGTCGAAAGAAGTCTCAACATGGCGTACTATAAGTGTAGGTAGTAACACCACCAAACGGGGCTCTGGTACAGAGAGCAGTTAACAACATATGCTTACAGCTATAAACATTTCATGGCAACCAACCTCGAGAACTGGTCAAAAAACAAAAAAAAAACTTTATGTTCTCCGAGTTTTTATGACATGTGAACGTGGTATTACGGTCGCGGGATTCCACATAAAAAATATAAAACATTTTTTTTTATTGATTGTAAAAAAAAAGATCATAAAAAAAAAGTGAAAATGATATTGACCTTTGGAATGTACCAAACGTCGTTTCTGATTGAAATCTCTTTCAGTTTGATGATATATACAAGTGTCAACAAGGGTACAAATACTTGTATATATACTGTCTGTATATATTGTGTATGTGAAAAATAGTACAAAAGTGAATTTATACTTGGATCAGGTGGATAAATTAAGAAAAAAAGGGCATTTCCTGATCATGCAACTAAAAGTTACTGATGGCTTGCGCCATCTATCGGAATAAATATCAGCTGATCAAACTTTCACATTGATTGGCATTTACACGCCCCTTCCGGCCTAAATACCTGTTTCATGGTTTTACAAGATGCCCCAAAGGCCACCTTTTTTGGTCGTTGAGGTACAGCTTGCACCACGCTGATGAGGGCCAACAGCCCGAAACGTGTACGTGGTTAGCTTTTCTTGAATAATCAATAATGGGTATTTGGCCAATTCTGGAATAATTAAAAAATCAACGATTAGTTGATATTATATATATATATTGCGTATGATAGTTGATATTTATTCTGATAGATGGCGCAAGCCATCAGCAACTTTTAGTTGCACGATCAAGAAATGTCCTTTTTTCTCATATTGTGTATATATATATTGCATATATACAATTGGAGGTCAAACGATTGAATCTAGTCGATAAGTATGCAAATGATATTGAAAATACAGAAAATAAACTTCCATTAGAGGACACCCACGCTAGAAGACACCTCTCTACAAAAAACAGTTTTCTTTTTCAAAATTACCATTTTTACTATTTATCAACTCTCCGGTAAAAAAACACCTCTCCCTACCTAAAGAATACTTTGGCTCTGTAATTAGATGTTGTCTTATACAGGGAAGTTCTACTGTACTTGTTTAAGGTATTTCCTTGAATATCTATTTAGAGCAGAACCTATATTTGGTTTTGTTTGGTGCTGAAAATCTTTATTTATTTTAGCGCTTGTGTGATATATGTTAAAATAAAGTTGCGGGAAGATGGTATTCATGTAGTAAAAGGGGGCACCTCTCCCTTTAAATATGCATTTAGTTTATCACCGAAGTATAGAAGGGGATAGCTTTTGACAATTAAAACAGCGACGTCTCGTCAATATCTACACTCAAGGAGAGTTATAATAGTAAAGTTAATTAGATTTAAAATAAAGAAAATAACTTGGTCCCTATCTCTGCTCCGCGCTTATGGAATTGAAGACTAGAGGCGATGGCGTCGACCTTTCATATTAAATCTTACTTTTCCTTATTACTAATAATTGTATATAGTTGCGGAACTACTGGTTTCCTGTGCTGCTCTTTTCCTGTTATTGCACCTTGTACGGAGAATCTGTATAAGACTAACGTCTTAATAAAGGCTTTTGTTGTTGTTGTTAAAATAAAGATAAAATATTTACAACAGACGGAGCCTTCTCCGTAGGGACGTCTGAATCTTATCAGGAGTTTAAAGCCTTTATGAGTTTTAACTGCCAGTCGTGGAGTCCCCAATATGCTCGATGACAGACTTGAGGACAAGAATAGTGTTGTTTTCAGGCGAGAGTCGCCCTATAAGATCATCCCTATCAAAGTCCTAATAGACAGCAAGTATGATATCCTCCCTGGTTATATTGCCCTCATACAGGGGGCAGTTGTATCGTTCAGTTGGTGGAATATTTGGGATAGCTGCTGGTGGGAAAGCGTGTTCTTAGAGGGATGGGGATAGCTTTTGTGTGGATATGCCAAATTTGGCACATTCCTTATAGACACCATTATACTCATTTTTAAAGGAAGAGAGTCTTATTTTGATACAAAAACATATGTGTGTGTACCAAAAGAGGCATATCTATGCCTTTAATATATGAAGGGGAAAAAAACTATATTGAAACATAGTTTTTGCCATGAATTCAGTGAAAATAAATTAATACAAATTAAAATAATTTGACCATTGACCAAATATATGGTTTTGATTATTATTACATGTTCTGCCAGCTTATTTGTTTTAGAAGAAGGTAAGATTTGAGTAAATAATTATGATAGAACAATTTATATTGGTGATCAGTAACAAGATTCTATGTGAAATATCTGGAGATACGAATAAAGAGATTTACATAGGATAAATAGGTGTATTCTTTGATGACTCATCTTAGTTTGGGGTAAGTTTTTTACCTTATGGGAGACTACTGTACAAAGCCAGGGGTTGGCAACCTGCGAACCACATGCGGCTCTTTGGATGTGAAGCTGTGTGTAGAGAATATTCGCATAAATAAAACTTTATTTCGTGGCTCTTTAAAATCTTTGAAATTTGGTAAATTGTAATTTTGACTCTTCCGACTTATAAGGCTACAGACTCCTGTGCTAGCCTATTTCTTCAAAATGACATGACATTTCTCGCCAGTCATCTAAAACCCATCAGATTGGAATAATGAGATCAAATATGCAAAATAAACTCTGAGAGAAGAATTGCAAAAACTAGAACAAGACTCAGAACAAAACACTATAAAGGAATGACAATACATCCAGATAGGACAAGAACCTATAGGATATGTAACAACTGTCCTGGTGTGGAATTAACACCTACCCACATATTCTCATGTCCAGCAATGGCTGCAGCCTTGCAGAAAATTAACATGGACCCATAACAGCAGCTTTACACACCCAAGATAGTGGAAATTGCTGTGATAGAGATGTATGGAGACATCTGAGGCTCTTCATTGGACACGAAAAGAACAACAGGAAATTGACATGGACCCAGAACAGCTGCTTTAAACACCCAAGATAGTGGAGATTGAGACTGCTGTGATGGAGATATACGGAGACATCTGAAACTCTTCATTGGACACGACAACAACATTGGAATAATGCCACATCTCACCTTCGTAGGATCGCGTAACATCGTCAATTCTCCAAAGACGTCAAATTACGATAAGGAATCAATCATCATCATATTCATCATTTACCCCCCCCCAACACAAGATCAGTTCTCACTCTCCGTTCAAATCAAGACATCCTAAATCATAATGAGGAAACATCGCGGAATTCCTGAAAGAGCCCCAAATGTGTGAAGTTATAGCGGCCCTCCCCTCTGTACCAATGAAACCATCATGTACCTACAGATCATCGTTGGTTTGGGTTGATATTTACAAAAAATTGATGTTGAAGAAACTTGATTGATATGTTCAATCTGTTATAAATGAAGATATAATGTTTGAAATTGATTTATCAATCTTTTAATAATAATCTTTATTTTCACACACATAACACCGCACAAAAAGACAAAATAAAAATGTATTGGAATCAAAAAGAGCAATCGAGGTCTATCAGGTTGTGGAGATTTCCCAATTTGCAGAAATAATTGCCATAATATGTAAATATTCTTGCTGAGAAGCGACCAAAGAGTAAAAAGCGACAAGTTTGTTTACTGTCTGTGCTGAATCTGTATCTTTGCTGAAGGCTACAAGACAAACTCCGGCAAATTCAGACAAAATCAGCTTTGCCATTTCATCAGTTAAAACACCACTTTGTCAAATTTGGCCTATTTCATGAATATTCGTGTGTGATGTTTGGAAATAAATCCACCTCTGTATAAATGAGGGCCATAGCATGAAACCATACCATGTCTGAATTTGCTAAAGCTCTGGTATTGTGGCATATTATCTTATCACATCATGTTATTCGCGATTGAATGTTGTGGCCCATTGTACGTATTACATCCCAAAACTTCTTTTCTTCTTGTGGTGAATCTGTATAAGACCGATGTTTGGGATGTAAATACGTACAGTGGGCCACAACGTTCGATCACGAATAACACGATTTACTTACTCACTCTTATCACCAACTATGTCTTCAGCGAAGGGGTGTTAAACCCAATGTATTTCTTTAATGCATTATTAGAGATAGATGCTCTTTCAGATACGCATTATATATAATGATATAATGTCTGTGCTGAATCTTTTCTGAAGGCTACAAAACCAATTCCGGCAAATTCAGACAAAATCGGCTCTTCCATTTCATCAGTTAAAAAACCACTTTAGCAGATTCGGCCTATTTCATGACTACTTGTATGGGATGTAAGGAAATTAGAGCCGGCTCTGTATTGATGTGTGGTTTGTATATGGGAAATTTAGCTAGCGATGGGTAGATTCAGTAAAACCTCACTTACTCCCCCTTGTCAGATGGCAGGTGGCCGACCATCCTATCAAAACATTCACCCCAAGGCCACAACTCCCCCAATTCCACTCCTACTGAGGTCATATAGTTTAAAACTATTCCAATCAACATTCTTAAAAATTAGGTAATACATTTTTTTTACACTTCGCATGTGTATTATTTTTTGCTTATCTCAAGTTAAGGTGGTGTCTTTGTCCATGGAGCAAATCAGATCGGTCCAAGCAACCTGATCACAATACCGGCCAACTGAGGTGCCGTATGGATGTCCTCTTCTGGATTGATGTCTTCCATATAGAGGGCCGCAAGGATACCTATCCCAAGTAAAATTGGGATATAAGTTATGATAATTATGGTGGATAGTTAGCGACTGTTCTTACTGTAAAAATGCCACAAGGAATCGTGGTATTTGTAGAACGGCACATACACCAGGAGAACTTACAACAGTAATGGAAAGTGCAGGCAAACATTTGATAAGACATGCCTTAACACCAATTCATAGTTGGAAACGAAAAAAAAACATAATTACGTTTCTAAAAATGTATTTTTGAAAATTATTTCATTAAAATATGTCGGTTGTTGTTGTTGCCGTGTCCAATGAAGAACCTCAGATATCTCCATACATCTCTATCACAGCAGTCGCAATGTCCACTATCTTGGGTGTTTAAAGCTTCTGCTCTGGATCCATGTCAATTTTCTGCAAGGCTGCGGCCATTGCTGGGGCATGAGAATAAAATATGTCGGTCGTTGGTATATATAAATACGTAACTAAAAACATAGAGTTTTGTGAAACACAATCAACAATTATACAGGGTCCGCTATCTGTATTCGTGAATAGACACTATTTTAAAACGAATGTTTAATTTAGTAATCAACTAATTAACATAAAGCAATAACGCGCCATATTTATATAGAAAATGAAAGGATTTAATCACAAATAATTATTTCGATTTAATTGGCGAAACGGCTAGGAGTATTAATCACTGATGAGCTGCCCATTCCAATATGTTCTCATTACAAAAAGTACCGTAAATTAGTGATTGTTTAGAAATAAAAGAAAAAATTAGGATAAAAACTATGATTTTATACTTATCGTAAAGATAGAGGCTGCCTGGCCGGCATTCATATGCAACTTCAGAACAATTTTTAACGCCTTGCCAAATGCTTTATTTTTATTTACTTCTCCTGACGAAGACAAAATATTTTTTATCGAAACGTTGAAAAAAGAAAAAAACTCCAACTGGCCGAAATGTCTATTTTTCATAGAAATATTTTATACTTATCATACAAACATGAATTTAAAAAGGTAAATCTTACAAATTATTATTTTTCAAAACAATAATCTTTTAAATACGAGTGAACAAAGTAAAAAAATCTTCCGCCACCTCTCGGAACAAATATCGGCTAGATGTAAGAAGAAAAAAATGTTTCAAAGGGGGGGAGACAAGCTGTCAATCACTCCCACCCTAGTGACAGACGGATCACACGACTAACTTCCTTGTATCCCAACTGTCAACTACATGGGTCCAAGCCTTCTATTTAAGAAGCTCCATACTCAATGATTGTATATTAGAATAAAGGTTTTTTGACTTAGATGAATCAGTTCTGGTGTGCCATCTTAATCAGGCTTCTCCGAGACGTACAATCCAACGTCCAAGCCTTTTATTCCATACTCTATGATTGTATATTAGAATAAAGGTTTTTGACTTAGTGAAATCAGTTCTGGTGTGCCATCTTAATCAGGCTTCTCTGGGACGTACAATCCAACGTCCAAGCCTTTTATTCCATACTCGATGATTGTATATTAGAATAAAGGTTTTTGCCTTAGTGAAATCAATTCTGGTGTGCCATTTTAATCAGGCTTCTCTGAGACGTACAAGCCTTCTATTCCATACTCAATGATTGTATATTAGAATAAAGGTTTTTGACTTAGATGAATCAGTTCTGGTATTTCTTAAATCAGGCTTTTCCAAGATGAACTATATCCATAGCCAGAATTTCCAGCTGGTGATAAGACTTAGTTGTCTTGATCTCTCTCATCAGTCTGTCCACAAATATTGTACGTTCCTATTGATCTGGTGTCTTCAATTCATTCTTCGATCTATCTTTTTATCAGGCTATCATGTCTTAGCACACACGGCCTATTCATAGTTCTTAGAATTAAGAAACACTTTGGCCATTTTTAATGTTTTTATTTTATCGACAAAACATATAATGTCCTCGTCAGGAAAACATAAACACATTTATAACGCTTTTGTCAAATGCTTTAATTTTTATTTTTTCCTGGATGAAGACAAAAGATTTTTTGTCGAAATTTGAGAAAATAAATGCATTTTCTGGCCGAAGTCTTTTAATTCTAAGAACTATGAATGCCGGCCATCTTCTATCTTCTATCCTCTATCTTCAAGATGACTCCTATTCAATTCAGTTTTAATTTTTTAGTATTTTAAAGTCAATCTGTGATAAATCAGGGGTATTGACACTCCTTCTAATAACACTATTTTGTCTCTAATTGACTTTTCTGCCCGTATATAACGTTATATTTGGGCTGTAATAACGTTTATCGAAGTCTTATTGTTTTACAATTTACCGTTTGAAAATCGTTATTTGCGGGTTGTAATATGTTAAAGAATTGTTCATAATATTAAATTTAAAATAAGCTCAGAAGTTTGAAACTTATTTTATTGGGAGTCTCTAGCTTTTCGTATAGAGAAGCATTTATTATCGTTGTTGTTTATATTTCTATGATGTGTCCGCGTATAGTCAAAAACGAATATTTAATTTTAAGGGCTATCACTGAATAAGTTGTTTTAAATAATAATAATAATGAATAATAATTTAATAATAAGCTTAGAGAGAGATTTGATATTTTTATTCTGTACATAACCCGGATTCCTGGAGCGTACGAAAGTCGCCAACTGTCCGGAAGATTTGATATATAAAGCACGGCTATTAAAATATCGTTTTTATATCAGGTGTGTGCAATAGTGTTAGAACATTCATTTCTTAGAAAAATAAATAAAAAGTATAAGCGCTTTTTTAAAAATCCCATAAAGGTATTATTATTATTTAAAGATAGACGATTTTCTGATTAACGTAAAATATAGCAGGCATACTATTAAAATAAAGATTAATTTTTAAAAACGCGATTTTTTTTTTCCTTTATTAATAATAGAAGCTTTCAGAGCCCTTCTAATGATGAAATAAATGTGCTGATTTGTTGAATTTGTATGGCGGAGAATGTTTTGACAACAAACTAAGTTAAAAACGGAGATATTTCAAGTTTTTTAGAGATGTTATAAATGTTAACAAAATATATACTCTATTTATATCAATTATAACCACGCTATACGAAAATATCGGATAAGAAAAATGACATTAAAAAACTATACTTTGTGTAATGCTGTTTCTCGAAAAGTTATTTCACTGTTATTTGCGGATAAAATATATAAAACGACCTTAAAATATAAATTTTAGAACACCTAAAATAACAGTAATAATAAAAAACAAAATATTCGTATATAATTCTAAATATCATTCCTCAAAATATCCCCACGTTTCGAAATAAAATAAATCCCAATTGTCACAAATGACATTTAACTTTTGTAAATAATATATACCAAATATATATATATAGCGACATTAAATATATATTATATACCATTAATATATTTGTCGAATTCTGTTAAATATTTCCATTCGAAATGTATATCTATATACGAGTAAATATATTTTGTTATTGAAGTTTAAAAATAACACACGTATATTATTTGGTGTGAATTAAGAGCTATATAAAAATATTTTATAAGCATTATTTTATTTACTTGGCAAAAATTTATTTTAAAAAGTCACCTATGTATATCCCGTTTATTCAAATACTTGTGTTAAAATATCAAATCTTTGAGAAAGACACTATCTCGCTTCCTTTTCCTTTTGATCGGCATATACGTCGTTTGGTATTTTTAAACATTTCAAATTTCAAGTTTGCACAATACTTTTATATTCCTTATAATTCCAAAATATTGTGAAATTTGATTAAATTATCTATAAAGATTAGAATTATGAATATTTTAAAAGCAATACTATATTTTTACACGTTATATTATATTTATAAATAAATATAATGTACGTAAATGTTTATAACTTTTTTAAATTTTCGAAAATAAACATTTTATAGATTTTAGCTCTTTTTCGTGTAATATTTAAACGCTATTTTTATTCGTTTGTTAATTCAAATGAATATTTGATTTACAAATATTTTTTAATATTTTAAAATGCTTTATTTATAGGAACAAAAATATATTAAACTATTCGATGTCTTTACTTATTATATCTAACTAAAATGTATAAGTGCATTTATAAATATTTATAGAAATGAATATATCTATATTTAAATATATTTTATCATTCTATAAATCAGTGTGTGCATTGATATTTCATAAATTTATTGATATATAAATTCTCTCCTTAATATCAAATATCAGTAGAAATCGTTAATAATGATAAAATATTTCGCGCAATAGTCAATTTTGCTAGTAGTTATCTCAATGGGATTGAATAATAATCAAATTTTCTTCGAAATAGGTAAATATAAACAAATATATTAGCAGAAGGCGGCGCATTCTTTCTAAAAAATAAAAAGCACAATAATAAATCGAACTAAACTATCAAAATATATATAATACAATTTTTACAACCATCATACGCTATAGAAATAATTCTACAAAAAGTAACAAATTGCTGCAATGCGTTCTCATAAATTTTACTTCATCGACCATTTTAAGGCCGAAAAAAATGAAAAGAAAAGAAAAATAACTCAATAAATCATTACGGAAAATAAAAGTGGAATAATCTTTGATTTAAAAAATATTTTTTGTGTTTATTTCAATGTTGAAAACATTCTGTCGAGTGGTACAATCGTTTGTTTATAAAAGAAACGACCTATAAGAGGTCCTTAACCCTAAAAAAACTATCGTGTGACAAACAAATTCTTAGCTGAGACATAGTAAAAGAATGTACTTACCATTTTGATGGGTAATCTATCCTTTGGTACGAATAATCCATCCGAAAATGGGCGAAGAATCCCAAGGTTAATGGCAGAATTTTAGCGATCACGGCACAGGATCGGGCGGCGACGTTAGGCCAAGTCCAAAAGGAGAGGGCGCGCTGCTGCAATGGACCAAACCATTTCTTGGCCGAGGGGGGGAGCTAGAGGGGAGTTCTTCTGCTCTACAAATTCGATCGATACCAAAAGACGCGAGGCTTCCAATCGCCTAGCCTCGCCTAAACACCAGACAAAGGTGAATTCAAGCCTTTATTTTCTTCATTTTTATAAATATATTTCTTTTTTATTTTTATTTTAAAACCTAATTGCAATTTTTTTTTTTGAAAATTTGTTTGTTTTTAATTATATCAAACGAAATTATGTCTTGATTTATCAGTTTAATCCCTTAGCTTTGTACTTTTTGAAACTTTTAATACGCACACCTGCTAAGAAAATGCATGAAGTAATTTTCATTGTTTTTATGTAATTAAAATCAAATTAGAGAACAAATTCTTTAGTTTTATCATTTACTTCTTGGAACACATGCATAATAATTTTAATTAAAATTAACTTCATCTTTTCTACATCAATTTAGAATTTTTATAGGTTTGTATATATATAAAACAATAAAATAAACGTTTTTAATATCCTTTTTTAACGATATAAAAATTATATTAGGAGTTTTTTTTAATAAGTACATCCATTAAATGCTAACAAATTTAACAGCATATTACTATACGTTATTCTCTTTCTTTTTCTATTTTTATTAATATAATTATTATTAAGATGAAGCCATTTCTCTCTCTAGAGGAAATAAAAATAAAATATAAAAGGATTTGCGCGCCATCTATGTATAAAAATTGAAATTATTTAGACTTACCCTTGGATGAATAATGCCAAAAAAAGCTTGTACTTCTCGTCTTTCAAGGAGGTGGTCTTTTATTGGAGGTTAAGTTATAACAAATATTTTTGTTATTTTACAAAGTTAGCCGGTTTTTGTGTAAGTGTCGTTTATATATTGTTTTAAGATCTTGCGTGAATGTACCCCACTTCGTCTGGGTTTTACCCGAGTAAAAATTTGCCTAATGACATTTTATTAACAATGGGTTCTTATTACAATTATAAGGTTGTCCTAAAAGTTCGTGTTTTTCTTAGAACGTTGTTTCTCTTATTAATTGACAAATAATATTATTACGGCGAATACATAATAATACAATTACTTTATACATAATACAAAGACATTATACATAACGGCGAATAATATTGGTATTTCAATTTTTTGTGTTTACGAACTTTTGGGATAACCTTGAAATAAATTATTTGAAAAAAAAATTAGTACAAATGTAATTTTATACTGGGATAATATGCATAAATTAAGAAGAAAAAAAAAGGCATCTCCTTATCGGGTAACTGAAAGTTGCTGATGGCTCGCGCCATCAATAAATATAAACTATTCGTTGATTTTTTAAATTAATATTTATTTATTTGGCCAATTCTGGAATAAATTATTAAAAAAATAAACGAATAGTTATTATTTATTCCGATAGATGTCGCAAGCCATCAGCAACTTTCAGTTACAAGATAAGGAGATGCCTTTTTCTTAATATATTCTTGTTATTGCTTTGTATATTACAAGATTTGTAAATTAGTTAGTTATTTGTTTAATTCGAATGGAATTTTTGGTTAGGCTAGATTTAAAACTGCATTTCCAGCTCTATTTTCTTACTGTGTCGTAAATTTAAACTACCTGTTGTTCTATATACTTATTTGTTTTTTAAAATAGAGCAATCCATAAATATATCTTTAATTAAAAAGACATATATTGTTAAAAATATAATTATAATATAATAAATTACCAATATTTCTGTTGGCTGAATGCCAACCTTTTACAAGGTACAACATATTAATGTAAACAACATGTTTTTGTTGACAAGAGTTTTTGTTAAAATTAATATGTTGTTGTACCTTGAAAAAGGTTGGCATTCAGCCAACTGAAATATTGGTAAATAAATTATATTTTGATTCAATAGATATATTTTAAATTACATAGCAACAATGTACATAGAGTTGGTATGCAAATTAAATTAAAAGGAATCAATTGTGATGTAATGTATTCGAAGAAAATAATTTACACAAGTTTGGCTTTAGATACCCATTTATTGGTTTCTCAGGAAGCCTCTGGGACCAAAAGATTTTTGGTCGCAGTGCTACAGCCTGCCCCACGCTGACGAGGGCCAACAGCGCGAAACGCGTTCGTGGATAGCTTTTCTTGATTTATCAAGAAAACTAGCCGAATAACCGGGGCAACGCCCAGGTTTTACCCGATTAAATGTTTTTATTCAAATACTATTCGTTACAATTATAAATTGGCGCCGTGGATGTCACTCTTGTAAAACGTCCCGCTCCAAACTTTGTGTCAGAGAAGCGATATTTTTATAAAGAGATGATCTGGCTTTGTGTCTTCTGCTCGAATGAATGTTTTTATGTTAGAATTTTGTTCCTGCACACTAAAAATGAACTGGCTTCACCCGTGGTCTCAGCTTTTTGGATTTTTTCCCGATATAATTTTGTATCTGATAATCAAACATGATACAGCAATATTGTCATCATCATTTTCTGACTAAAAAAAACAACTATTTTTGCCCAGAACCTGTCAATTTTATTTTTTATTGGCTAAAAATCCGATAAATATATTTTCCAGATTTTTCTCTATGTCCTGTCAAAACACGTTTTACATGTACAATAGGTCAGCTGATATTACCTCCCATCTTCACCGCTAGAGGCGCTGCTTGCGAGCGAAAAGGCAAATTTGCAACGCAATTAGCAAATAACTCGAAGAATATTCGGAATAGAGACCTGAAATTTTCACTATAAGTTTTTCCAGATTCTACTCTATATACTGTTAAAATTTCAGTCAGATTAGTTACGTATTGTGGACGTGTATAGCCGACATAGATACCCACATACATACATACATACATACATACATTAATACATACATACACTGACTTTTATATATATAGGGATGGGTTGGCCAAATATTAGGGAACAGGCTAAATCAACGTTAAATAAAAACCGTACAAGAAGCTCTTCGCTTCCCGATTTTGTACTTTTTATAAGATACAAGTAGTAAAAACGATCAACCATAAGTGACCATACTGATAAGAGGCCACCTCCCATAAGCGACTACTTTCATAAACTCAGAAATATACCAAATAGAAATATTAAGCACGAATTTTTTTTTTTGAGGGGGGGGGGGGGGAGGGGGGAAATGTATTATTGTCCTTACTGCGATAAAAAAAAATATATTGGGAGGGCCTGGCTCATCAGTAGTGAACCCTCTCAGCTGTTTCACCAGTTTAATCTATCACACTGCTTTTTTATAACCCTACTTTTGTATTGGATGATTCTTAAAAAAAATTCACTTTGTACAGTTTATACACAAACAATAAAAAAACTAGGTCCTAAATTGAAAGTAACTTAACACAGAGAAAACGCGTACTCTAAAAAAAAAAAAACAATAATAATAATAAAAAGGAAGGACGTAAATAAAACCATTCGATAAGTTAAAACAAAACCAATACTTATATTTTATTCTCCAGTGTAGGTAGGGATCGGACCGGGGTTACACAGGAGGTATGTGAGGAGATCACCAGATACGGACACAGAGAACGTTTTAAGCGTCTCTAAACGACCATCTCCTCAGCGGCGAAGTACGCGATCTACGTATTCTTCGTAGATCATGAAATACGTGGTGTCGCTGGAGACCCACTGGTGATTCTCCACCAAACTCTGCAGCGGTGGCAGAGACGCCATATTCATTGTACATAGTGTATATAATGCATATTATAAAACGGCATTTGAAAACTATCCCGCATGTGTTTGTTTTCAATTAAAAATCAAAATTTATTTCAAGGAGAAATAACGACTATTTCTAACCTTTGGGATGAAGTATAAAAGCGTGAATTGTGAAGAGTAATGATAAACGGAAAAATAAAAATGTCCAGGGATGGGAATCGAACTTACAGTTTTCCGCTTACCGGGCAGATGCCATGTCCACTAGGCTACCCTGGACATATAAATAGTGCAGACTATGCACTTTGCATGTATTGACAAGATGTCAATAAAATTATTTTAATTGTCAATTGTCTAAAAGACCATTTCTCGCCGACTCCTCATATTTCTTCTAATCATTATCCGCGCAAAATGTGGACGGGTTACACTTACATCTCAAGTCCATCTGGTGACTTTTACATCTGAAGGAGCTTTAGTGATGGATCTGGTAAGGAGAACAAGTCAAGAGGTGAGTCCCCAGGTATGTACAGGTTCTAGATACTGTAGTAAGCAGATAGTTAATGAATGAAAGGAAGAAAAAATTGTTTGCAACAAGTTTCTTTTATTCTTAAATTTGGCGAGCTTTCAGGCGTTAGCCCATCATCAGGCCGACATCGCAAATATATATAAAATAATACAAAATCTAAACTAAATATAGGCGTAGAACTGATCTTAACGGAAATAAACAAATCGTATTTGCGATGTCGGCCTGATGATGGGCTAACGCCTGAAAGCTCGCCAAATTTAAGAATAAAAGAAACTTGTTGCAAACAATTTTTTCTTCCTTTCATTCATTAAATTACTTATTGCAATTATTTAGGTTTTTGTAGTGAGCAGATAGTTAAACAAAAGATATGAAAGTATAAAATGGAAGGGTTCATGTATAAGAGAGAGAGAGAGAGAGAGAGAGAGAGGGCAGACCTTTGAAGGTATTCTATTTAAGCACTCTTTCTATACAAACATGACCATATTCGTCCAATGACGTGAGAGATCATAGTAAAAACATGCATTCCCCATAACTGAGAAGCTAAAACTCTATATTGTAGCGTATAAATCAAGTCTTGGAATATCTTAAGATGTCAAAGTATTTATTGATGACGTCAGTATGACAATTATCAAACAAGAACAACTATCTACAGCTAGAGAATATTGAACAAGTAAGCAAAGAAATATTTTAAAGATGATTTCACAAATACAGAGTAATATATATATTTATAATCCGAATATTTTCATTGAATAATATTAAATTAAATTAAATAACAAAATATTTCTTCGCCACATAGCCTCCCCCTATAAAGAGCATCGACCCGATGCTCAGAAGGAGACTTACATCCTCAGTCTCAAGGCTCGAGAACGTGTGATAGGGCCTGAGATCTCTTCGCGGGTCTGTGGTTGTTGTGTTCGTTCAGTGGGGATGTCTTCTTCCTGGAAGTTTGTCGAGTCATCTTCTGGGTCCTCTTCTAGGTGGTCCTCCTGATCCTCTGGGTTTAAATAAGGCTTCATTCTACAAACGTGAACTAAGTCTTTTGTTTTACGACGACCTTGCTGGTACCCTGGTATTGCTGGTATATTCGACATTGAAGGGTGGAATCTTCGTTGTGGTATTAAAACAAACAATAAACATAAGCTTTATGGATAGTAGAATTACATATAAGGATAGTAAGAAGGTAGTTTATTTGTAAAAATCCTTGCTTAATAGTTTCATTTAGTAAATGGCGTGGTATTGTCATATCTTGTCTTGATCTAATCCAGTCTTTTATTAAAAATATCACCTTCAAGGAAGATACTTTTTGTTATCATAAATATAGAGGCTGCCTGGCCGGCATTCATAGTTCTTCAAATTGAAGATCTTTCGGCCAGTAAATCTTTTTATTATCTCGACGTTTCGACATTTTTTTTTGTCGAAACGTCAAGGTGATAAAAAAAAAGATCTACTGGCCGAAATATCTTTAATTTTAAGAACATTTAGTTATATGGTGTACCACCCCGAGAAAATCATGTTCTACGGTACATATATATATTATATAATCTAAAATGCAAATATTTTATTTTTTTAAAACATTCATTTTATTTTCATCATTGACTGTTCTACATTTTTGACCATAGATTTAGAAGATAACACACTTTGAAGATATTTGTTGTAAATATGTATAGTTAACCTACCTATTTTTTAATTCACGAATATAGAATTCATTTTATAAATTCTATATTACTGTGATAAATAATTTTTATGTGTAAATTTACTTCAAGTAATTCAAAATAAAAACTACTTGATAAATAAATAATTTATTTCCTATTTTTACGACTGCACCTCTAATTCTATCTTTTTCAACAACAAAA
>CP092869.1:3226611-3242740 GCA_030710605.1 Cordylochernes scorpioides | reverse complement strand
GTGACTGTTCTTACTGTATAAATGCCACAAGGAATCGTGGTATTTGTAGAACGGTACATACACCAGAAGAACTTACAACAGTAATGGAAAGTGCAGGCAAACATTTGATAAGACATGCCTTAACATCGACTCATAGTTGGAAACGAAAAAAACATAATTACCTTCTAAAAATGTATTTTTAAAAATTATTTCATTAAAATATGTCGGTTGTTGTTGTTGTCGTGTCCAATGAAGAGCCTCAGATGTCTCCATACATCTCTATCACAGCAGTCACAATGTCCACTATCTTGGGTGTGTAAAGTTCTGGGTCCATGTCAATTTTCTGTTGTTGTCGTATCTAATGAAGAGCTTCAGATGTCTCCATACATCTCTATCACAGCAGTCGCAATGTCCTCTATCTTGGGTGTGTAAAGCTGCTGTTCTGGGTCCATGTCAATTTTCTGTTGTTGTTGTCGTGTCCAATGAAGAGCCTCAGATGTCTCCATACATCTCTATCACAGCAGTCGCAATGTCCTCTATCTTGGGTGTGTAAAGCTGCTGTTCTGGGTCCATGTCAATTTTCTGTTGTTGTTGTCGTGTCCAATGAAGAGCCTCAGATGTCTCCATACATCTCTATCCCAGCAGTCGCAATGTCCTCTATCTTGGGTGTTTAAAGCTGCTGCTCTGGATCCATGTCAATTTTCTGCAAGGCTGCGGCCATTGCTGGACATGAGAATAAAATATGTCGGTCGTTGGTATATATAAATACGTAACTAAAAACATAGTTTTGTGAAACACAAACAACAATTATACAGGGCCCTCCATCTGTATTCGTGAATAGACACCATTTTAAAACGAAGGTTTCATTTAGTAATCAACTAATTAACATGAAGCAAAAACGCGCCATCTCTATATAGAAAATAAAAGGATTTAATCACAAATAATTATTTCGATTCAATTGGCGAAACCGCTAGGAGGATTAATCACTGATGAGCCACTAATTCCAATATTTTCTCATTACAAAAAGTACCGTAAATTAATGTTTGTTTTAGAAATAAAAGAAAAAATTATGATTTTATACTTATCGCAATGATAGAGGTTGCCTGGCCGGCATTCATATGCAACTTCCGAACAATTTTTAACGCCTTGCCAAATGCTTTATTTACTTCTCCTGACGAAGACAAAAGATTTTTGTCGAAACTTTGAGAAAAGAAAAAAACTCCAACTGGCCGAAATGTCTATTTTTCATAGAAATAATTTATACTTATCATACAAAAATGAACTTAAAAAGGCAAGTCTTACAAATTATTATTTTTCAAAACAATAATATTTTTAATACGAGTGAACAAAGTAAAAAAATCTTCCGCCACCTCTAGGAACAAATATCGGCTAGATGTAAGAAGAAAAAATGTTTCAAAGGGGGGGAGACAAGCTGTCAATCACTCCCACCCTAGTGACAGACGGATCACACGACTAACTTCCTTGTATCCCAACTGTCAACTACATGGGTCCAAGCCTTCTATTTAAGAAGCTCCATACTCTATGATTGTATATTAGAATAAAGGTTTTTGACTTAGATGAAATCAGTTCTGGTGTGCCATCATAATCAGGCTTCTCCGAGACGTACAATCCAACGTCCAAGCCTTTTATTCCATACTCAATGATTGTATATTAGAATAAAGGTTTTTGACTTAGATGAATCAGTTCTGGTGTTTCTTAAATCAGGTTTCTCCAACACGTACAATCTATAGCCAGAATTTCCAGCTGGTGATAAGACTTAGTTGTTTTGATTTCTCTCTTCAGTCTGTCCACAAAAATTGTACGTTCCTATTGATCTGGTGTCTTCAATTCATTCTTCGATCTATCTTTTTATCAGGCTATCATGTCTTAGCACACACACGGCCTATTTATAGTTCTTAGAATTAAGAAACACTTTGGCCATTTTTAATGTTTTTATTTTATCGACAAAACATATATTGTCCTCGTTAGGAAAAAATAAACACATTTATAACGCTTTTGTTAATGCTTTATTTATTTATTTTTTTTTTTTTCGGATGAAGACAAAATATTTTTTGTCGAAATTTGAGAAAATAAATGCACATTCTGGCCGAAGTCTCTTTTAATTCTAAGAACTATGAATGCCGGCCATCTTCTATCTTCTATCCTCTTATCTTCAAGATGACCCCTATTCAATTCAGTTTTAATTTTTTAGTATTTTAAAGACAATCTCTGGTAAATCAGGGGTATTGACATTCCTTCTAATAACACTATTTTGTCTCTAATTGACTTTTTTGTCCGTATATAACGTTATATTTGGGCTGAAATAACGTTTAGCGAAATCTTATTGTTTTACAATTTAACGTTTGAAAATCGTTATTTGCGGGTTGTAATATGTTAAAGAATTGTTTATAATATTAAATTTAAAATAAGCTCAGAAGTTTGAAACTTATTTTATTGAGAGTCTCTAGCTTTTTTCGTATAGAGAAGCATTTATTATCGTTGTTGTTTATATTTCTATGAAGTGTCCGCGTATAGTCAAAAACGAATATTTAATTTTAAGGGCTATCACTGAATAAGTTGTTTTAAAATAAAATAGTTAATATCTAGTATCTTGTGTGTGTATGTGTTACGATAATAATAATGAATAATAATTTAATAATAAGCTTAGAGAGAAATTTGATATAAAAAGCACGGCTATTAAAATATCGTTTTTATATCAGTTGTGTGCAATAGTGTTAGAACATTTCTAAAAAAAATAATAATAATAAATAAAGTATAAGCGCTTTTTCAAAAATCCTATAAAGGTATTATTATTATTTGAAGATAGACGATTTTTTCTGATTAACGTAAAATATATAGCAGACATACTATTAAAATAAAGATTAATTTTTAAAAACGCGAAATTTTATTTATTAATAATAGAAGCCTTCAGAGCCCTTCTAATGATGAAATAAATGTGCTGATTTGTTGAATTTGTATGGCGGATAATGTTTCGACAACAAACTAAGTTAAAAACGGAGATATTTCAAGTTTTTTAGAGATGTTATAAATGTTAACAGAATATATACTCTATTTATATCAATTATAACCACGCTATACGAAAATATCAGATAAGAAAAAATACATTTAAAAAAAACTATACTTTGTGTAATGCTGTTTCTCGAAAAGTTATTTCACTGCTATTTGCGGATAAAATATATAAAACGACCTTAAAATATATATTTTAGAACACCTAAATTAATAGTAATAATAAAAAACAAAATATTCGTATATAATTCTAAATATCATTCCTCAAAATATCCCCACGTTTTGAAATAAAATAAATCCCAATTCTCACAAATGACATGGTATATATTTATATAGCGACATTAAATATATATAATATATATATACCATTAATATATTTGTCGAATTCTGTTAAATATATATAATTTCCATTCGAAATGTATATCTATATACGAGTAAATATATTTTGTTATTGAAGTTTAAAAATAACGTATATTATTTGGTTTTAATTAAGAGCTATATAAAAATATTTTATAAGCATTATTTTATTTACTTGGCAAAAATTTATTTTAAAAAGTCACCTATGTATATCCCGTTTATTCAAATACTTGTGTTAAAATATCAAATCTTTGAGAAAGACACTATCTCGCTTCCTTTTCCTTTTGATCGGCATATACGTCGTTTGGTATTTTTAAACATTTCAAATTTCAAGTTTGCGCAATACTTTTATATTCCTTATAATTCCAAAATATTGTGAAATTTGATTAAATTATCTATAAAGATTAGAATTATGAATATTTTGAGAGCAATACTATATTTTTACACGTTATATTATATTTATTTATAAATATAATGTACGCAAATGTTTATAACTTTTTTAAATTTTCGAAAATAAACATTTTATAGATTTTAGCTCTTTTTCGTGTAATCTTTAAACGCTATTTTTATTCGTTTGTTAATTCAAATGAATATTTGATTAACAAATATTTTAAAATGTTTTATTTATAGGAACAAAAATATATTAAACTATTCGATGTCTTTACTTATTATATCTAAATAAAATGTATAAGTGCATTTATAAATATTTAGAAATGAATATATCTATATTTAAATATATATTATCATTCTATAAATCAGTGTGTGCATTGATATTTCATAAATGTATTGATATATAAATTCTCTCCTTATATCAAATATCAGTAGAAATCGTTAATAATGATAAAATATTTCGCGCAATAGTCAATTTTGCTAGTAGTTATCTCAATGGGATTGAATAATATTCAAATTTTCTTCGAAATAGGTAAATATAAACAAATATATTAGCAGAAGGCGGCGCATTCTTTCTAAAAAATAAAAAGCACAATAATAAATCGAACTAAACTATCAAAATATATATAATACAATTTTTACAACCATCATACGCTATAGAAATAATTCTACAAAAAGTAACAAATTGCTGCAATGCGTTCTCATAAATTTTACTTCATCGACCATTTTAAGGCCGAAAAAAATGAAAAGAAAAGAAAAAATAACTCAATAAATCATTACGGAAAATAAAAGTGGAATAATCTTTGATTTAAAAAATATTTTTTGTGTTTATTTCAATGTTGAAAACATTCTGTCGAGTGGTACAATCGTTTGTTTATAAAAGAAACGACCTATAAGAGGTCCTTAACCCTAAAAAAACTATCGTGTGACAAACAAATTCTTAGCTGAGACATAGTAAAAGAATGTACTTACCATTTTGATGGGTAATCTATCCTTTGGTACGAATAATCCATCCGAAAATGGGCGAAGAATCCCAAGGTTAATGGCAGAATTTTAGCGATCACGGCACAGGATCGGGCGGCGACGTTAGGCCAAGTCCAAAAGGAGAGGGCGCGCTGCTGCAATGGACCAAACCATTTCTTGGCCGAGGGGGGGAGCTAGAGGGGAGTTCTTCTGCTCTACAAATTCGATCGATACCAAAAGACGCGAGGCTTCCAATCGCCTAGCCTCGCCTAAACACCAGACAAAGGTGAATTCAAGCCTTTATTTTCTTCATTTTTATAAATATATTTCTTTTTTTTTTTATTTTAAAACCTAATTGCAATTTTTTTTTTGAAAATTTGTTTGTTTTTAATTATATCAAACGAAATTATGTCTTGATTTATCAGTTTAATCCCTTAGCTTTGTACTTTTTGAAACTTTTAATACGCACACCTGCTAAGAAAATGCATGAAGTAATTTTCATTGTTTTTATGTAATTAAAATTAAATTAGAGAACAAATTCTTTAGTTTTATCATTTACTTCTTGGAACACATGCATAATAATTTTAATTAAAATTAACTTCATCTTTTCTACATCAATTTAGAATTTTTATAGGTTTGTATATATAAAACAATAAAATAAACGTTTTTAATATCCTTTTTTAACGATATAAAAATTATATTAGGAGTTTTTTTTTTAATAAGTACATCCATTAAAAAGCTAGCAAATTTAACAGCATATTACTATACGTTATTCTCTTTCTTTTTTCTATTTTTATTAATATAATTATTATTAAGATGAAGCCATTTCTCTCTCTAGAGAAAATAAAAATAAAATATAAAAGGATTTGCGCGCCATCTATGTATAAAAATTGAAATTATTTAGACCTACCCTTGGATGAATAATGCCAAAAAAAGCTTGTACTTCTCGTCTTTCAAGGAGGTGGTCTTTTATTGGAGGTTTAAGTTATAACAAATATTTTTGTTATTTTACAAAGTTAGCCGGTTATTGTGTAAGTGTCGTTTATATATTGTTTTAAGATCTTGCGTGAATGTACCCCACTTCATCTGGATTTTACCCGAGTGAAAATTTGCCTAATGACTTTTTTTAATAATGGTTTCTTATTAATATTATACGGTTGTCCTAAAAGTTCGTGTTTTTCTTAGAACGTTGTTTCTCTTATTACTTGGTCAATAATATTATTACGGCGAATACATAATAATACAATTACTTTATACATAATACAAAGACATTATACATAACGGCGAATAATATTGGTATTTCAATTTTGTGTTTACGAACTTTTGGGATAACCTTGCAATAAATTATTTGAAAAAAATAGTACAAATGTAATTTTATACTGGGATAAGGTGCATAAATTAAGAAGAAGAAAAAAATAACATCTCCTTAGCGTGTAACTGAAAGTTGCTGATGGCTCGCGCCATCAATAAATATAAACTATTCGTTGATTTTTAAAATTAATATTTATTTATTTGGGCAATTCTGGAATAAATTATTAAAAAATAAACGAATAGTTATTATTTATTCCGATAAATGGCGCAAGCCATCAGCAACTTTCAGTTACACGATAAGGAGATGCCTTTTTCATAATATATTATTGTTATTGCTTTTTTTGTATATTACAAGATTTGTAAATTAGTTATTAGTTTAATTCGAATGGAATTTTTGGTTAGGCTAGATTTTAAACTGCATTTCCAGCTCTATTTTCTTACTGTGTCGTAAATTTAAACTGCCTTTTGTTCTATATACTTATTTATTTTTAAAAATAGAGCAATCTATAAATATATCTTTAATTAAAAATACATATATTGTATCAAAATATAATAATAATATAATAAATTACCAATATTTCTGTTGGCTGAATGCCAACCTTTTTCAAGGTACAAGATATTAATGTAAACAACATGTTTTTGTTGACAAGAGTTTTTGTTAAAATTAATATGTTGTTGTACCTTGAAAAAGGTTGGCATTCAGCCAACTGAAATATTGGTAAATAAATTATATTTTGATTCAATAGATATATTTTAAATTATATAGCAACAAATATCTTTTAAGAAACTGATAATTTATATTATGCTGATTGTACATATTGCCAGACACTTCTTCCTTCGTACACAGTTTTGTTCTCGTTATTTTTTCCCCTCTCTTTCTCATTGTTAACATCATATGACTATTCTATTCACGGCCTAAAGGTATTGTAAATATATGTATAGACAAATGTAAAGGCATACATGTATGACAGCGTAAGTGTCCCTAGGGGGACATAGCGTTTTAAATAGAAATAAAATAAAATCCAATATAAACCTTTTTAATTAAAGACTTATTTTTTTATTTGGGAAATTTGATTAGTAGTTTAAATGAAAAGGAAAGAATATGGTTATTTGAACTTTTGAATGACCAGGCTTCGTCCGTGTTCTGCTGGAGTGAATATTCTCCCAAAGAATTTTGGTTGTGATGGTGCAAACACACATGATGCTGAAATGTTATCATCATCATTTTATGTCTAAAAAAAATTGTTTTATTTTTTTCTTTTTCAATTTCTACTTAAAGCGTTATGTGCCACTAGGGATAATTGCACTTTAAAGGTAAACTAAACATAGAGAGAAAAGAAAAGAAAGATATTTTGAAATATGTACAAGAATTAGTATGCAAGTTAGTTAGATGAAAAGAGAAAAAAATATTAACACAATTGATATATGTACATAGAGTTGGTATGCAAATTAAATTAAAAGGAATCAATTGTGATGTAATGTATTCGAAGAAAATAATTTACACAAGTTTGGCCTTAGATACCCATTTCTTGGTTTCTCAGGAAGCCTCTGGGACCAAAAGATTTTTGGTCGCAGTGCTACAGCCTGCCCCACGCTGACGAGGGCCAACAGCGCGAAACGCGTTCGTGAATGGCTTTTCTTGATTTATCAAGAAAACTAGCCGAATGACCCGGGCAACGCCCAGGTTTTACCCGATTAAATGTATTTATTCAAATACTATTCGTTACAATTATAAATTGGCGCCGTGGATGTCACTCTTGTAAAACGTCCCGCTCCAAACTTTGTGTCAGAGAAGCGATATTTTTATAAAGAGATGATCTGGCTTTGTGTCTTCTGCTCGAATGAATGTTTTTATGTTAGAATTTTGTTCCTGCACACTAAAAATGAACTGGCTTCACCCGTGGTCTCAGCTTTTTGGAATTTTTCCCGATATAATTTTGTATCTGATAATCAAACATGATAGAGCAATATTTCATCATCATTTTCTGACTAAAAAAAAACAACAACTATTTTTGCCCAGAACCTGTCAATTTTATTTTTTATTGGCTAAAAATCCGATAAATATATTTTCCTGATTTTTCTCTATGTCCTGTCAAAACACGTTTTACATGTACATTAGGTCAGCTGATATTACCTCTCATCTTCACCGCTAGAGGCGCTGCTTGCGAGCGAAAAGGCAAATTTGCAACGCAATTTGCAAATAACTCGAAGAATATTCGGGATAGAGACCTAAAATTTTCACTATAAGTTTTTCCAGATTCTACTCTATATACTGTTAAAATTTCAGTCAGATTAGTTACGTATTGTGGACGTGTATAGCCGACATAGATACCCACATACATACATACATACATACACTGACTTTTATATATATAGGGATGGGTTGGCCAAATATCAGGGAACAGGCTAAATCAACGTTAAATAAAAACCGTACAAGAAGCTCTTCGCTTCCCGATTTTGTACTTTTTATAATATACAAGTAGTAAAAACGATCAACCATAAGTGACCATACTGATAAGAGGCCACCTCCCATAAGCGACTACTTTCATAAACTCAGAAATATACCAAATAGAAATATTAAGCACGATTTTTTTTGGGGGGGGGGGGGAGGGGGGAAATGTATTATTGTCCTTACTGCGATAAAAAAAATATATTGGGAGGGCCTGGCTCATCAATAGTGAACCCTCTCAGCTGTTTCACCAGTTTAATCTATCACACTGCTTTTTTATAACCCTACTTTTGCATTGGGTGATTCTTTAAAAAAAATTCACTTTGTACAGTTTATACACAAACAATAAAAAACTAGGTCCTAAATTGAAAGTAACTTAACACAGAGAAAACGCGTACTCTAAAAAAAAAAAAAACAATAATAATAATAAAAAGGAAGGACGTAAATAAAACCATTCGATAAGTTAAAACAAAACCAATACTTATATTTTATTCTCCAGTGTAGGTAGGGATCGGACCGGGGTTACACAGGAGGTATGTGAGGAGATCACCAGATACGGACACAGAGAACGTTTTAAGCGTCTCTAAACGACCATCTCCTCAGCAGCGAAGTACGCGATCTACGTATTCTTCGTAGATCACGAAATACGTGGTGTCGCTGGAGACCTGCTGGTGATTCTCCACCAAACTGTGCAGCGCTGGTAGAGACGCCATATTCATTGTACATAGTGTAGATAATGCATATTATAAAACGACATTTGAAAACTATCCCGCATGTGTTTCTTTTCAATGAAAAATCAAAATTTATTTCAAGGAGAAATAACGACTATTTCTAACCTTTGGGATGAGGTATAAAAGCGTGAATTGTGAAGAGTAATGATAAACGGAAAAATAAAAATGTCCAGGGATGGGAATCGAACTTACAGTGTTCCGCTTACCGGGCAGATGCCATGTCCACTAGGCTACCCTGGACATATAAATAGTGCAGACTATGCACTTTGCATGTATTGACAAGATGTCAATAAAATTATTTTAATTGTCAATTGTCTAAAAGACCATTTCTCGCCGACTCCTCATATTTATTCTAATCATTATCCGCGCAAAATGTGGACGGGTTACACTTACATCTCAAGTCCATCTGGGTTTAAATATGGTTTCATTCTACAAACGTGAACTAAGTCTTTTGTTTTACGACGACCTTGCTGGTACCCTGGTATTGCTGGTATATTCGACATTGAAGGGTGGAATCTTCGTTGTGGTATTAAAACAAACAATAAACATAAGCTTTATGGATAGTAGAATTACATATAAGGATAGTAAGAAGGTAGTTTATTTGTAAAAATCCTTGCTTAATAGTTTCATTTAGTAAATGGCGTGGTATTGTCATATCTTGTCTTGATCTAATCCAGTCTTTCATTAAAGACACCACCTTCAAGGAAGATACTTTTTGTTATCATAAATATAGAGGCTGCCTGGCCGGCATTCATAGTTCTTCAAATTGAAGATCTTTCGGCCAGTGTATCTTTTTGTTATCTCGACGTTTCAACATTTTTTTTTTGTCGAAACGTCAAGGTGATAAAAAAAAAAGATCTACTGGCCGAAGTATCTTTAATTTTGAGAGCATTTAGTTATATGGTCTAGCAAGAAAATCATGTTCTACGGTACATATATATTATATAATCTAAAATGCAAATATTTTATTTTTTTAAAACATTCATTTTATTTTCATCATTAACTGTTCTACATTTTTGACCATAGATTTAGAAGATAACACTTTGAAGATATTTGCTGTAAATATGTATAGTTAACCTACCTATTTTTTAATTCACGAATATAGAATTCATTTTATAAATTCTATATTACTATGATAAATAGTTTTTATGTGTAAATTTACTTCAAGTAATTCAAAATAAAAACTACTTGATAAATAAATAATTTATTTCCTATTTTTACGACTGCACCTCTAATTTTATCTTTTTCAACAACAAACACAAAATATTCATAACATATATATATATATATACATATGTACATATATACTGTATTCCCATCTGAGGGATGCACTCCCATATATAGATCGCGCCAGGCTATTGGATATCAATAGTCACGTGATTCCGATCAGCCAATTAGATTGTTCGATAGTATATTTGTAGGTGGAACCGATTATTTTCACAAATTTGCATCATTTCGTTAATTGATTAGCTAACATTGATAAAGTATATTTGCATATATGTTATATAAAGAAAAGAGATTTTCTGCTTGTATTTAATTATCTTGAGGATTATACTATGTTAATGCAGTCGTGGTTAAAAGCTTGAAAGTATGATAATAAGAATGGTTTTGATCAGATATGGCTTTAATTGAGCTGAGGAATATATGAAAGAACATAATTTGATAAAAGTAATGCCTGGCTTAAGGCGAGTAGAATAAAGAAAACAAAAAATTATTTACATAATGTACAAAAGTTTTGAGCCGACCATTGGGATAGAGAAAATATGGTTTTACGGGCTACTAACCAAAGGTTATGATTTTTGAGCCCAAGCGCGATGTCAGGTGGCAAGGGACCCTAGGATCTAGCGGCAGGAGATGTGTCGCAGGGGTAGTGGAAACGTTGAGCAAGCAGGGGAACAGCGCCAAGGTGCAGTGAGGCAGGAGCATTGAATTGGCCAGGAATCCAGTAGAAGTGGCAGATGGAATTGGAGGCAGAAGGTCCTTGAAGCCTAGAACTTGACGGCCCTAGACTTCAGGATGGGGCAGCTTGAGGCTCTCGCCTCGTGCTTGTCAGGAAGGCCCTTGGAGCAGCAATTGGCACATTTGGAGGTGCGCTGGTCAGCAATGGATGGGCAGGCGCGGCCTTCATGGCCGTCTTGACCGCAGTGGAAGCACTTAGGAGCTCTGGAGCATTGGGCAGAGTTGTGGCCGAAGCCACAACAGCGGAAGCAAACGCGGGCGCGGATGGACTCCTCGAAGTTGAGGATTACTCCATCAACCACGATTCTCCCGCGAACGCCCAGGGCTCTAAAGGTCTTGAGGTCCACCTCGATGAAGGCAGTGCAGGTCCCGCTTCTGGGTGCAGAACGGTGCGCCACGCGCACCACCTTGTCCCCAGGAAGTTTTCTAACAGCAGCGGTTTCCAGGAAGGTCTCCTCAATTGTGGAGTTGGATGTCTCCTCATCCACTTTGAAGAGGCAGATCCGTGGCAGGATCTGTAAATAGTTATAAAACGAAGAGAAATTTTTTTATTTTTACTATACATGGGCTACAAGCTTTCGGGCTTCACGCCCTTCGACGGGTACCTAGAAGTTAGAGCAAACGTAAAAGATTTTTGATTATAACATGAATCATGAAAATTTCTCTTATTGAATTGTAAATAGTTATAAAACGAAGAGAAATTTTTTTATTTTTACTATACATGGGCTACAAGCTTTCGGGCTTCACGCCCTTCGACGGGTACTTTCCTTCTGCTGGCGGACCTTCATTCCATTCAACTTGCTGGCCAGGGAGGTTGTCACCTCAGGGATGGTGTCAGGATTACTGGAGTGGAGGACCAGCTTCCCCTTGGTGTGCAGGGAGGCCCAAACGCCTTGGGGTAGAGTGTGGGCAGCGCGGACAGCTTTTAGCATCTCCCTTGGGTCAGCCTGTGGGTCATCAGAGATGACCACTGTGTGGGCCGCCGATTTTTCTCCATGGAGGATCACTTGGGCGGCCTCAGGCTTGGATACGCGGGAAGGCGCAGGTTTTGAAGGACCATTCAGGTTTGTCCTCTTTGCAGGCGGGTTGGGAGCCTCAGACTGCTTCCTTTTGGTTGGAGCAGGAGCAGGCAAGGTGGAGGCAGGCTTCTTGGCAGGGAGAGCAGCAGGAGTGGCGGGCTTGATTGGGTCAATCTGGGAGCTGGTTTCCTTGCAGGAAGGAGCAGGGCAGGTTTGAGTGCCGCGGCAAGCAGTCATGGGCTTGTTGGCCTCCTCAATTTCGTCCAACTCTGCGAAGGACTCGAGGGTGTCAGTGAGGTTCTCTACTTCGGTAGCGAGGGCCTTGATCATTTCAGTCCGCGAGGCGATGTAGCGGATCAGGTCCTCATGCAGGGATTTCAGGGCAGGATGGCCAATGGAGCTCAGGATGCTGCAGTTGCGTGAGATCACCATCTCATCTTCCCTCTCCAGGTCGGCGACGTTCACGATGGACTTGTAGGCCTTCTTTTTTTTTCTTGGCAGGATTCATGTATGGCCATTGGGATAAAACAACAACGAGTTTTTATAGGGGAAGAGTGACCTCTGGCGGTCGATTTAGCAGAGTATTTGGATCTATGAAATATATTTGAAAACATATTTTTATATATAACATCTATATATGAATTATATATATATATTCCTATAGAGAGTGGAATCTCAACTTTTAAATATACACATAAGAAAGATGCATTATGCTCATCAACCTTTTTAAAAAAATTGTATTACTATTATAGTTAAAGGTATTTTTATACTACGTTCTGATACATGATTAAAGGAAGAAATGCCTTTCTGAGTATATGAATATAACCTTCCCGCAACTTTATGTTAGATATATATGAAAAAAAAAAAGAAAAAACATATACATACATATATATTAAAAATAAAGAAGGCATCTCCTGACCACGAGCACATGTGCTTTTTAGATGGCAGAGCGCCATCTAGTGGAGCAAAAATAAACTAAACGTTTATTTAGCTTGCTCCGTGATATTTGGCCAACCCAATTTCTTGATAAATCAAGAAAAGCCATCCACGAACGCGTTTCGCGCTGTTGGCGCTCTGCCATCTAAAAAGCACATGTGCTCGTGGTCAGGAGATGCCTTCTTTATTTTTAATATCAACACCTGACCCACTTATCTTTTATTTTTTTTCTATTGTTTTTTCATGTGTTAAGCGTCTTTACGCAAATTTGGCCTTAAATACCCATTTCTTGATTTTTCGGGAAGCCATTGGGACCAAAAATATTTTTTTTTGGTCGCAGTGGTTACAGCCTTCTCCACGCTGACGAGCGCCAACAGCGCGAAACGCGTTCGTGGATGGCTTTTCTTGATTTATCAAGAAATTGAGTTGGCCAAATATCACGGAGCAAGCTAAATAAACGTTTAGTTTATTTTTGCTCCACTAGATGGCGCTCTGCCATCTAAAAAGCACATGTGCTCGTGGTCAGGAGATGCCTTCTTTATTTTTAATATCAACACCTGACCCACTTATCTTTTATTTTTTCTATTGTTTTTTCATATATATATATATGAAAAACAAATTAAGCATATCCTGACCACTAGCATTAACGTTTTTTAGATGGAAGAGCGCCATCTAGTGGAACAGAAGTCAACTAAACGTTGATTTAGCCTATTTATTAATATTTGGCCAACCCAATTTCTTGATAAATCAAGAAAATCCAACCACGTAGATTCCCATCCCTGGACACTTTTATTTTTCCGTTTATCATTACTCTTCACAATTCATCCTTAAGGGTTAAAAATAATCGTTATTTCTCCTTTAAAAATATTTAGATTTTTCGTTTAAAAGAAACACATGCGGGATAATTTTCAAATGTCGTTCTACAATCATAAGCCGTATTGTATTATAAATGCCTTTAAAATTTTTACACAAATAAATTTACTGGCAATGTGTTTCTTTTTGAATATCATCAAATATTATCTCTACAGACCTTACTGCAATGATATGAGTTATTGAATGAGAGGGCTTGGCTCATCAGTAGTGAACCCTCTCAGCGGTTTCGCCAAATTAATCTCTAGAACGCTCTACTATTGTATTGGACTGGGTTTGTTATATACCCTGCATTTTCTATGGAAGGCAGGTCTGTAGAGATACATACATATAATTTCAAGGTATTGCATCGAGCAAAGCTCTTCCGCAAAATATGTTTTCATAACCAATATATATTAGTAAATTAAATTTTATTGCCATCTATCGTTAAAATTTTACACAAATAAATTTACTGACAATGTGTTTCTTTTTGAATATCATCAAATATTATCTCTACAGACATTTACAGACATTTACAGAAATTTTGTTTTTCAATTACATTATGTTATGTAAGAATTTGATTCATGTAATTTTATCGATACACAATGACATGGTTACATGGCTACTCTTGGAAGGTTATGAAAGATTGGGTGAGATCACAAGTCTTTAGGGGGTCGGTGGAAGGATGGTCTAAACTGTTGGTTTTTGACCGCTACGACCCGGGATTGAATCCCGCATTGGTCACTTTTTTCTGATTAAAAAAAAAAAAGCTCCAATGACCACCAATTATTTCAAAAAGTTCAAATCAACCTGAGAATACAAGTAACCAAACGGGGTTCTGGTACATTTGTAAGTGCAAAAGTCGAACTACTTTAAACATTTGTAAACATGTGGTGCACTTAAAGTAAAAGCAGTCGCTAACTACCCACCATGATTATCATGGCCTGTACCACGTGTACTAGGGATAATAAAAAAGAAATCTTTATTGGATTTAACTATAGCAACAAAAGCCTTTATTGAAAATTTTCGTATTAAATACTTGGTCCAGGAGTACAAAAGGAAAGGAGAAAAAGCATAAAGTATAAATAATAAAACAGACATTCATCTAAATATAATTTATGCCTAACTAGCCTTGTCCTTATGTTTGCAAAAGAGCAATGCTCGATGCAAATATTTAAATGTAATTCTACTGTCCTAAAAGCTTATGTCCATAGTTTCCTTGAAAAACCATTTCTGAGATTCCATCCTTCAGTGCTGCGTATAAAAGCAGAATGATCCAATACAGTATTAGAGCTCTAAAGAAGTGGTCTGGTAGATTAAATTGGCGAAACCGCTGGGAAGGTTCACCACTGATGAGCCAAGCTCTCCTAATATATTTTTTCATCGCAGTAAGGACAGTAGAAGTTTGTTAAACGAAAAAACATGGTGAAGGAAGACGAGTTTCTTTTATTGATGCATAGGTAAATATAAAAGGAACTCGTCTTCCTTCACCATGTTTTTTCGTTTAATTTCAAATCAGAAAGAATTCTTTATCTATAGTAGAAGTTTGTATTATGTACAACAACAACAACAAAAGCCTTTATTGAGGACCTCTCGTCCTATACAGGATTCGCCAGTTTACAGAGTAATTGAAGAGAAGAGAACTAAGAATACAGAGAGAAACCTATAAGTAGTAGGTATAGTATAGTATTTTCTACACTGTGACTATATACAACCTCAACAACAAGCCTTTTACTAGAATCAAAGTCCCATACAGGATTCTTCATTCTAATCCTGACAAAGATTATTTACATAAAATTATTTACATCAATTATATTATGTATTTAACTTCCTCTTCTCTTCAGCCGTTTTCCAAAATTTGAACAACGCAAACGCTCCAGCTCTGTTTCTCACCACCTCATTCAACAGGAGCTCCAAAGAGAGTCCAACAAGGCCTATTTCACTGAGGAGCACTTCTCGTTCGTCTTTCAGCCCCATAGTTTGTATTATGTATAAAAGAAACATTCGTTCTTAAATCCTTTCATTTTGTATCTATATACAGTCTTGGTGGAGAGATGTAACAAACACTTCATCATTGCAGTAAGGGCAGAATGAAATTGTTTTATTTCAAAAATAATCGAAATCAGTTTAAATTTCTTATAACAGTTGACGCACTAATG
>CP092869.1:3207128-3226511 GCA_030710605.1 Cordylochernes scorpioides | reverse complement strand
AAGGACAAAGGATCCCTGTACAGAGAGCCAAGGAGATTTCTTGAACTTCTTTATGAGCATGACCTCCATGATCTTGTCTAATTTAGACTAATAAAAGGATAAGTAAAATAAAAATAATAATCTTTCTACAAACATAGCTATAAGTCGATTGAAAAACCCTGTACGATTTATAAATGAATAAAACAAAGCATCAAGGGCTGCGTATCTTTAGGAATTAATTGTTTCATTAATTCCTGTAGAAGGGCGTATGTGCCCGAAAGCTCGTATTATATTCGTTCTAATAAAGATACGCAGCCCTTGATGCTTTTTTTTTATTCATTTATAGCTATAAGTTGATAATGTATTTACAGCTATGCCTATAGCAAGTTTCTAAAGATCCGAAAATTTGTACTTTGTACGAATAAAGAAACATATTGCTACTGTTTATATTCCTATTTGAATATAAATCTCTATTCATGATAAAATTGAGAAAAAAGTATTAAAATTACAAACATATTCTCACAATGAGTATCTTTTTTATATAAAAAACGCTAGCTTTCAAGTGTTAATCGCTCTTCAACGGGCTTACTATAATATCGACTTTATCCCACCAGAAATATTTACAAAAACAAACGCGCGCAGCGTGGATATTTATAACTGAAAATTTTGAATTGGTTTGTAATTTAACTATTTTATGGAATATATCTATTTAATTTTTAGGGCATCCAGAACCTATAAAATTGTTCTATTGATTTCTTCTGAGAGTTTTTTTAAATAAAATAGATACTCATTGTGAGAATATATTTGTAATTTTAATAAATATGTTTATTTCATAGTTCAGATAAACATGTGTGACAAGTTCATAGAGTATATTTATATTAATTATTTATTCAATTCTTTCTTCTTTCCCGTAAATATAGAGGCTGCCTGGCTGGCATTCATAGTTCTTCAAATTGAAGATCTTTCGGCCAGTAAATCTTTTTTATTGTCTCTGATATATGATTTTTAAATATCATTATTAACTTATAGCGACATCTATAATTGAAAATTGGAAATATATTGAGATCTTTCAAGACCTGTAGATCTTTTTGACTGTCCTTGATTTTTTTATCGTGGTTTTTCAATTTAATAAAAAGATTTACTCGCAGAAGTGTCTTTAATTTGAAGAATCTTTCTTCTTTATTATAACAATCTTATATTCCATTTTATCCAATAGATTAAATTTATTCTTTAAATATATTTATACGAATTAAATTAATGTTTTCAATATCAAAATGTTGAAATGATATAATCACAAAAAGATATATTTATATTAAGTTCAAATTTGACCATGTATTCTTTTGTTATTCCCTCAATAGATAACGAGCATACAATAAACAATAAAAATTGTTTTAAAAAAACGCAGACGAAGACAAAAAAAGATTTAAAATTGCCTTGACCCTTGACCAGAAAACATATTCAGGTCGTATTACTTCATAAGAATGTCGCCTTTGTCACGGATTTCACATGTAACCCTCTGATGACAAAACGGTTGACAAAACTTTGAATTATTCAGAGTTCTGTCTGTAATTATGATTCTTTTCTAGAACATGTGCCAATTCTATATGTATATATATATATTATTCAATTAAAAAAGCATATATTGGATCAAAAAAGCATTTATTTTACCAATATTTCAGTTGACTGAACGCCAACCTTTATCATGGTGTTAAAACATATTTAATGTGTGTCAGCAACATACTCAGCTCCACGTAACGTCAATAGAATTAAGTTTTAAAAATATTTTGTTATATTCAATGGGGAGAAAAAAATTGATATATATTATATAATCTAATATGAAAATATTTTATTTTTTTAAAACATGTATTTTATTTTCATCGTTGACTGTTCTACATCTTTTACCATAGATTTAGAACATAACACTTTAATTATATATATTGTTGTAAATATGTATAGTTAACCTACCTATTTTTTAATTCACGAATATAGAGAATTAATTTTATAAATTCTATATTACTGTGATAAATTATTTTATGTGTAATTTGCTTCTAGTTATTCAAAATAAAAACTACTTGATGGGTAAATAACTATATTTCCTATTTTCAAGACTGCACCTTCAATTCTCTTTTTCAACAACAAAACAAAATATTCATAACATATATAGACTATATGTCTATATGACTTCCCATCGCTGAACACTTTTTCCGTTTATTATTACACTTCACAATTCATACTTTCATACTTCATCTCTAAGGTTAGAAATAATCGTTATTTTTCCTTAGAATAAATTTTGATTTTTCGTTAAAAAGAAATTCATGCGGATAATCTTAATGTCGTTTAACAATACGAGATATAGACAAGATAGAGTATATAGACAATGTAGAATAGACGAGAAGGAATTACAACACAATATTCCAATAATGTTAATAGATATGGCTATGAATTCTCTAATCTCACATTCTGACATATTTTCCTTTATTGAAATAAAAAAAGAGAGAATACTGTATCAGATCAAAGTATTAAAATAAAGGAAAAGTATTACAAGAGAAAGAATCGTCTGTCATCATATTGAAGAAGGAACAAAGGTTAACGAGTTTCTTTTATTAAAGCTGTAAATTCGGCAAGTTTTCGGACTTTGACGTCCTTCGACAGGCTACTTTCCAAGAAACTGAAAGATAATATTTATATAAAGGTAATTATTTACATAATTAGAACTTTTCTTAGCGAAATAAATGATTATTATACAAAATTCTTTCTTCTTAAAAAGTATCTTATGTCACTAATTGCTACTAATTGCTACTAGCTTTCTCCCCTTATCGATAGAAATATAAAATAAACATTAACTTTTATCCCAGAATATTTTGATTGAAAAACCTTAAACTGGCGAAACCGCTAGGAGGGTTTACCACCGATGAGCCAGGCCCTCCCATTAATTTTTCCATTGCAGTAATGGCAGTAGAAATTAATTTATTTTTAAAAGAATCATACAACAACAACAAAAAGCCTTTATTTAGGGTCACTGACCCTATACAGGATTCACCAGAGGTATGCATAAGAACAAAGCAGTGAGACAAAGGAAACAACGATATAGACAGAAGAAAAAGAAAAAAAACAAGAAAGAGAAAGAGGGAAGCAAGAAAACAACACAAAAAGAGTAGCAGTAAGAAAGTGCGGAGTGAGTGTCACTTGGCCTTCTTCTGAGATATGGACTTGTGGACCATAAAACGCCGTAGAAATATACTTATTCTGGGTCATATTGTCAATTATTGATGGAAGTGAAGCACAGAGTTGCCCAGTTTTGAGCATAAGGGTTCTTCTTTCTTCTTTCAGAGCAGAGCAATCAAAAATATAGTAAGTGATTTCATTTTTTAGTTTTGAATTACAGAAGGTACAAGTCGGGTCCTCACCGCAGAGCATCTTGGTGTGGTTTTCTCTAAAAAAACTTGAAAGTATTCTAACTTGTGCGAGTAGTCTTACAACCGGGAAAGGAAAATCCCCTAAAAGGTATCCCTCCGTCATGAAAGATATGTGAATGTCTTTGTAGTGAGAGTATAGCTTAGATTTATCCATTCTTGTAAGGTCGTTTTGTATAGATTGGCCTGCCGCTGTTTTTAAGAGCCCTGTAATCGCGCTCCTCAGCGTTTCAGGATCATCACAGGAAACAAGTGCAGGGGATCCATTATTGTTAAGCAGATTGGTGAGCTTTTTAATAAAACCGATGGGTGTGCCCGAAGCATTAGACAGTTCCCGTGTTCTATTAAAACATATACGCGGCAATCTGTCACTGCTCATATTCAACACCCGCAGCCAATACTTCAGGGTTAATTTTAAAGCTGTTACACTCAATGAGATACGACCGGTTTCTAATCTGATTATGTAGTCTGGAGTGTATCTGGGCAGATTCAGGAACCTACGGATAAATATGTCTTGTATACTGTCCAGTAAGTTAAAAGAATCATAAGCGTCTATAATAGTTTCGAATTGAAAAACCTCTTCACGATAAAATCAAGGACATTCAAAAGGATTGAAAGATCTCGATATATTTCTAATTTTCAACGATAGAGGTCGCTATAAGTTTATATTGTAACAAAGTATTTATTATTTTATTAGCAGAGTATTATTTTTTATGTTTATATTTTGCTATACTCTGTACACTTCCCTCTTTTGCTTATCTTTTGTATATCATTCATAGTTTGTTCTTGCCTGAAATAAATTGTTATCTCATCCCAAAAAAATATTTTTGACCAACTTCAGGATGAAACAACAATTTATTTCAGGCAAGAACAAACTATGAGTGATAAACAAAAGATAAGCAAAAAAGGGAAGTGTACAGAGTATAGCAAAATATAAACATAAAAATAATACTCTGCTAATTTGTTACAAATTTGATATTAAAACCACATTGGAAAATATCCGCATGAGTTTCTTTTAAATTAAAAATCGAAATTTATTTTTAAGGAGAAATAACGACTATTTCTAACCTTAGAGATGAGGTATGAAAGGATGAATTGTGAAGAGTAATGATAAACGGAAAAATAAAAGTGTCCAGGGATGGGAATCGAACCCACAGTGTTCCGCTTACCGGGCAGATGCCATGTCCACTAGGCTATTTATTTTTCCGTTTATCATTACTCTTCACAATTCATCCATTCATACCTCATCTTTAAGGTTAGAAATAGTCGTTATTTCTTCTTAAAAATAAATTTGGATTTTTCATTTAAAAGAAACTCATGCGGGATATTTTCCAATGTCGTTTTACAATCATAGGCCGCATTATATTGTATTATAAATTACCCCATATAATATTGATATTAAAAAATCACTGAATATTGCTGAAGACATTATGGAATAATTAGAAAATCAACGTTTAATTGATATTTATGCCGATAGACACAATTGACAATTAAAATAATTTTATTGACATCTTGTCAAAAAACATGTAAAATTCCAAACTATTATAGACGCGTAAGATTCTTTTAAAAATCAAACAATTTCTACTGTCCTTACTGCAATGGAAAAATTAATGGGAAGGCCTGGCTCATCAGTGGTGAATCCTCTCAGCGGTTTCGCCAGTTTAATATACCATACCGCTGTTATATTGATATTGTCGCGGAGATAAATAAAGCAAGGGCAAATTTGGGAATAAATAATTTATTATAAGGGGTATTTGTAGGGAGAGAGAGTTTTGTACAACTTACCCAAGTTAAAAGTTAATCCTAATGAACGGCGTTAGCCACCGTCCCGTTTTCTTTATTTACATATCAGCTTCCCCCCTCCCGGGGTCCAGGGATGATTGACAGTTGTCCCATCTGGATGGAGCTATTTGACATTACTCCCTCTTTAGAAAAAACAGCGACCCGCTGATTAGCTTGTCTCAGCCCTTGTTCTGGAAGGAAATCTATCACGGCCTGTGTTCCCTAGCAGAATGGAATGTTGTTCTTCAGTGTCCAGGTAGGGCTTCATCCGAATGACATGAACGATATCCTTGGATTTCCGTGATCGGGGAGACGGGTCCACGGGCTCTACTTCATACGTAACTTCTGAAAGCTTCTTGGTCACCTTGTAGGGACCGAAGTATCTCTTCAGTAGCTTTTCTGAGAGCCCTACTTTTCGGATGGGAGTAAAAACCCACACAAGATCATCCTTCTGGTAATAGACTGGAGTATGTTTCTGGTCGTAAAGTCTACGGTCTTCCGCCTGTGATTGTAGAAGGCGTGATCGGGAGAGTTGACGCGCTTCCTCAGCTCTGGTCACAAGTTCCCCAACGTAGTCGTTAGAGATCTCATCTGGTAGGTAGGGTAGTACGGCATCGATGTAGGTCTCGGCCTCGCGGGCGTGGGCAAGAAAGAACGGAGTGTAGCCGGTCGCCTCCTGTTTAGCAGTGTTGTAAGCAAAAGTCACGTAGGGTAAAACTTGGTCCCAGTCCTTCTGCTCGACACCTGTGTACATGGACAACATGTCTCCCAGAGTTTTGTTGAACCTTTCAGTCAGGCCGTTGGTCTGGGGATGGTAGGCCGTTGTAAATCTGTGCACAATTCCGCACAGAGCATTGATCTCTTTTATTACTTGAGAAATTAAATTTCTTCCGCGATCTGTTATCATTTCTCTAGGAGCTCCATGCTTCAAGATAACATCTTCAACCAGGAACTTAGCTGTTTCGATTGCTCCTCCGTCTGGGATCGCTTTCGTTATGGCATACCTTGTCATATAATCGGTGCACACAATTATCCAACGGTTTCCATCTTTAGAAACTGGAAATCTTCCAAGGAGATCGACCCCGACCTTATAGAATGGCTTTTCTACGGGCGGTATGGATACAAGTTGTCCAGCCGGACGTCGAGGTAATTTCTTCCTTCGTTGACACTCCCGACAATGGCTTACATATTGGCGAACCGTTCTATAAAGGCCAGGCCAATAGAATCGTTTCTTGACTTTGTCATACGTTCGGGCGAAACCCAAATGCCCAGCTGTAGGAGCGTCATGTAAATCTGCCATAACTTCCGATCTTAAGTGCTTAGGGATCATCATAAGCCAGGGTCTTCCAGTTGTGCTATAGTTTTTCTTGTATAATATGCCGTCGATAATGCTGAATTCCTTTCTGGTGTCGCCCGAGTTTAAATTATCGATTATTTTAGCTAAATCCGGGTCTTTAGTCTGCTCTATATCGACGTTGGTTAGTGACATCACAGCACGTCAAATCCACGTCAGTGTCATTTTGGTGGAGATGCTGGGTAAGTTAGGGAAGACAAACTGAAGATCGCCGAGAAGACCTTGAAGCCATGGGTGCTGTGACTACATTTTCGGAGAGTGTCATTTTGGTGGAGATGCTGGGTAAGTTAGGGAAGACAAACTGAAGATCGCCGAGAAGACCTTGAAGCCATGGGTGCTGTGACTACATTTTCGGAGACTGACTCCAGGATTCCACCGCCGTGCTAAAGCCAAGACTTCCCTCGAAGATGACGATGTCCCTATAGACGATACGACGACAAAGCCGCTCTTCACGCCGCAAGAAAATGGACGCAAAGGTACTAGGGACAAAGTTCCAAGACTTCGATGGAATCCTTGGCAGAACCACTTCAGATCAACGTCAGTATCTACAATAATTGCTAGCTGTGGGTCACAGCTCCCATAGGGAAGAAGCTATGAAACATAGTATGTATTAATTTAATTTATGTAACATAGTATTTCTTAATTTTATTTAAGTAACATAGTATTTCTTAATTTTATTATTTTTTATTTAACAGAGTGATCATTTTTATTTTTATATCTTGCGACTCTGTAAATTTCCCTCGTGGCTTATCTTTTGTTTACCATTCTTAGTTTGTCCTTCCCTGAAATAAATTTTGTTTCCTCCTGAAGTTTTGCCTTCCCTAATTTTCCACGTGGCAATATTAAGAACAGTAGAAATTGTTTAATATTTAAAAAGAATCATACGCTCCTATAATAGTTTCGAATTTTGATAACAGATGGCGCGCTAATGTATTATAACATGTAAAAATACACAATCTGTGCTATTTTAAAAATATAATTATATATATGTTATATTCAATTTAATTTTTTATGATATATAAATATTTTTTTCTAATTTGACCAAAAAACAAAAAGCTTTTTAAAATTATTATTTTGTGCTGTTGTATACATAGATTTGTTTTTTTCTTTTGGAGGGGTTAAATGTGTTTTTTTTAATAAACTCATTTGCCAAAAATATTATATAGTTAAATTTGTTTAAGTAAAGTAAGTATATTTGCTAATAATTCAAAATCATTCTTCCTTTTTTTTTTTAGTAAGTAAAATTTGCATTCGACAAACTAAACATCCACTTAATAACCAATATTACTTTTCTTTATTCTCTCCTTCTCCACTCGGAATATAAGATATACATGATACTATGTACATGGCGCCTCTGCCGCCGCTGTAGAGTTTGATGGAGAATCGCCAGTGGGTCTCCAGAGACGTCCTTTTCCGATAGATGGTGCAGGTCATCAGCTATCTTCAGTTGCATGATCAGATGCTTATTTCAACAACAACAACAACAACAACAAAAAGCCTTTATTTAGGGTCACTGACCCTATACAGGATTCACCAGAGGTATGCATAAGAACAAAGCAGTGAGACAAATGAAAAAACGATATAGACAGAAGAAAAAGAAAAAAAAAGAAAAAAAAAACAAGAAAGAGAAAGAGGGAAGCAAGAAAAACAACACAAAAAGAGTAGCTCAGATGCTTATTTCCTTAATATCTTAATTATTGAAATTGTGGTGACCATAGAAATGAGCTATAAAAAGATATGACACCTCTCCCGTCAAAATTCCTGGCCTGGGGAATCTAACCTTTTTTGAACAACATTGGTGGCGTGCAGCACCTTGGTACTTTGATATTGTGCATTGCGGTTTGGGTTCAAAAATCATAGACTTTGGTAAGTAGCACATAAAAACCATATTCTCTCCCGTCAAAATAGACGCTTGAACTTAGCGCCATCTATTGACCGTCCCTGCAAACTAACGGACTCGGGTCAGTGACAAAGCAACAACACCAGTTTCGGTAAACTGAGAAACGTCCATTTGGAGACCATGGTTTCTGTCTAATGGTCCTTGTAGGTCTGCAGGTTTGACCTTGGTTTCAAGAAATCTACCGGAATCTGTCAAAGAGGTGTTTAGCTGGCAACAGTTCCATCTCTAGAAATATTATTGTACAAATTTCTTCAGCAAGGAAGGCTTCCCTACCTTGAGAGAGTTCTCCTCCAGACAAGATCTTCACTCCTCAGTTCCACACCGAGGAAGTACCTATAGATGTGTGTCTTGGTAGATACCAGGATGGCCAGGGCGTCTTTGTCTAGGCCATGCCCGAAGAATCAACAAAATTGTCAAAAAAAATTGTCTAGAAATACTATTTACGTAGTTAACCCAGGTTCCTGTGACAAACGTTAAAATTACGGATCAACACACAAATTGCAATTTACTAGGGCCTAAATTAAAAGTAACTTATGAAAATCCGAAACTATTATAAACGCGTATGATTATTTTTAAAAATAAACAATTTATACTGCCCTTACTGCAATGGAAAACTTAATGGGAGGGTCTGGCTCATCAGTGGTGAACCCCCCAGCGGTTTCGCCAGTTTAATCTATCATACCTTCCCATTAAGTTTGCAGTGGGTACAGTAGAAATTGTTTATTTTTAAAAATAATCATACGTGTCTATAATAGTTTCGAATTTTGATAACAGATGGCGCGCTAATGCATCATAATTAGAGAAACTTAACACACAGAAAAGCGTACACTTAAGAGTACAACAACAACAAAAGGAAAATAAATAAGAAGTCATAATTTGTCATATATTTAAAAAAAAAAAACAGTACCTATCTTTTATTCTAGAAAGACATTTGAAAATTATCCCGCATGTGTTTCTTTTGAACGAAAAAATCTAAATTTATTTCAAGGAGAAATAATGACTATTTCTATTCTTAGGGATGAAGTATGAAAGGATGAATTGTGAAGAGTTCCCATCCCTGGACACTTTATTTTTCCGTTTATCATTACTCTTCACAATTCATCCTTTCATACTTCATCTCTAAGGTTAGAAATAATCGTTATTTCTCCTTAAAATAAATTTCAATTTTTCGTTCAAAAGAAACACATGCGGGATAATTTTCAAATGTCGTTCTACAATCATAAGTCGCATTATATTGTATTACTTATCTTTCATTGTAGCGTTGGTAGGGAGCGGACCGGGGTTACATAGCTATACGAGGAGATCCCCAGACAACACACACAGAGAACGTCTCCACTCGATCGTCACATCTCGACTCCTCACATCGGAAATATCTTTATTTACAGGGCTGCTAACCAAAGGCACTCCTCACATTCCGTTGCAACACTCTTTTATATACAAACATGGCCACATTCATCCAATGACGTGGGAGATCAGTTCACTTAACAAATAAACAACATTCTTCCAACTAAAAACTGATATAAGATTACTATAGGTGTTTGTAATTTAGGGCCTACTCCCTATTTATAAACTTACTAGTAGAAAAGCCCGTCCAAGGACGGGATCGGCTAGAGCAGGTGGATTGAGAGGTTTGAATCGGTTCAAGTTCGACTTTTCCTTTGGAACAGCATTTATGAAAAGTTTTACTGTATGGCGTTTGTTCCAATTCGAAATACTTTGCTCTACATTTTGGGCAAACTTGATCAAGTTGGCCACAAAGTGCAGGGGAATTTGATCTTCCTCGAAACATGTCCCTGTTGCAAAGGTAGATTAGCTCCCTGTCGAATTCTTTGCATCCTCAGCCTACTGTTTTCCCTTTGAAGGGCTCTTTGATTTTCGCTCATATTCATTCGGTATTGCCGTTGTTGTTCATTATGCCGTTCTCTTACGGGTGAATTTAAACGTCTTTGTCGCTGCTGTTCAATACGACGTTGCTTTGCTTCGATGGCCTCAACAATAGAAAGGGCTCTTTTAGGAGACATTGTTTATAAAAATAAAATAATCAAGCTAAATTAAAAAATAAAATTATTTAAAAAATATTATTCCTCAAATATTCACCGAATATATTGCCGACGTCACGTCACACGCCACGCCACACAGAATGGACCAATCCTATTCGGCTTCAACGAACAGACGCTTTATTATCCCGTGCTCAGTCCCATCTCATCACGTAGTCAGTCCCATTTCATCCCGTGCTCAGTCCCATCTCATCCCGTGCTCAGTCCCATCTCATCCCGTGGTCAGTCCCATCTCATCCCGTGGTCAGTCCCATCTCATCCCTTGCTCAGTCCCATCTCATCCCGTGCTCAGTCCCATCTCATCCCGTGGTCAGTCCCATCTCATCCCGCTGTAAGTCCCATCTCATCCAGTGCTCAGTCCCATCTCACCCCGTGTTCAGTCACTTCTCATCCCGTGTTCAGTCCCATCTCATCCCGTGATCATTCCCATCTCATCCCGTGATCATTCCCATCTCATCCCGTGCTCAGTCCCATCTCATCCCGTGGTCAGTTTCATCTCATCCCGTGCTCAGTCCCATCTCATCCCGTGGTCAGTTTCATCTCATCCCGTGGTCAGTTTCATCTCATCCCGCTGTCAGTCCCATCTCATCCCGTGGTCAGTCCCATCTCATCCCGCTGTCAGTCCTATCTCATCCCGTGGTCAGTCCCATCTCATCCCGTGCTCAGTCCCATCTCATCCCGTGCTCAGTCCCATCTCATCCCGTGCTCAGTCCCATCTCATCCCGTGATCATTCCCATCTCATCCCGTGATCATTCCCATCTCATCCCGTGCTCAGTCCCATCTCATCCCGTGCTCAGTCCCATCCCATCCCGTGCTCAGTCCCATCTCATCCCGTGCTCAGTCCCATCTTATCCCGTGGTCAGTCCCATCTCATCCCGCTGTCAGTCCCATCTCATCCCGTGCTCAGTCCCATCTCATCCCGTGCTCAGTCCCATCTCATCCCGTTTTCAGTCCCATCTCATCCCGTGATCATTCCCATCTCATCCCGTGATCATTCCCATCTCATCCCGTGCTCAGTCCCATCTCATCCCGTGGTCAGTTTCATCTCATCCCGTGCTCAGTCCCATCTCATCCCGTGGTCAGTTCCATCTCATCCCGTGCTCAGTTTCATCTCATCCCGTGGTCAGTCCCATCTCATCCCTTGCTCAGTCCCATCTCATCCGGTGCTCAGTCCCATCTCATCCCGTGGTCAGTCCCATCTCATCCCGCTGTCAGTCCCATCTCATCCCGTGCTCAGTCCCATCTCATCCGATTTCAGTCCCATCTCATCCCGTGCTCAGTCCCATTTCATCCCGTGCTCAGTCCCATCTCATCCCGTGTTCAGTCCCATCTCATCCCGTGTTCAGTCCCATCTCATCCCGTGATCATTCCCATCTCATCCCGTGATCATTTCCATCTCATCCCGTGCTCAGTCCAATCACATCCCGTGCTCAGTCCCATCTCATCCCGTGCTCAGTCCCATCTCAACCCGTGGTCAGTCCCATCTCATCCCGTGGTCAGTACCATCTCATCCCGTGGTCAGTCCCATCTCATTCCGTGCTCAGTCCCATCCCATCCCGTTGTCAGCCCCATCTCATCCCGTGCTCAGTCCCATCTCATCCCACTGTCAGTCCCATCTCATCACGTGCTCAGTCCCATCTCATCCCTTTCTCAGTCCCATCTCATCCCTTTCTCAGTCCCATCTCATCCCGTGCTCAGTCCCATCTCATCCCGCTGTCAGTCCTATCTAATCCCGTGATCATTCCCATCTCATCCCGTGCTCAGTCCCATCTCATCCCGTGGTCAGTTTCATCTCATCCCGTGCTCAGTCCCATCTCAACCCGTGGTCAGTCCCATCTCATCCCTTGGTCAGTACCATCTCATCCCGTGGTCAGTCCCATCTCATCCCGTGCTCAGTCCCATCCCATCCCGTGCTCAGCCCCATCTCATCCCGTGCTCAGTCCCATCTCATCCCGCTGTCAGTCCCATCTCATCCCGTGCTCAGTCCCATCTCATCCCTTGCTCAGTCCCATCTCATCCCGTGCTCAGTCCCATTTCATCCCGCTGTCAGTCCCATCTCATCCCGTGCTCAGTCCCATCTCATCCCTTGCTCAGTCCCATCTCATCCCGTGCTCAGTCCCATCTCATCCCTTGCTCAGTCCCATCTCATCCCGTGCTCAGTCCCATCTCATCCCTTGCTCAGTCCCATCTCATCCCGTGCTCAGTCCCATCTCATCCCGCTGTCAGTCCCATCTCATCCCGTGGTCAGTTTCATCTCATCCCGTGCTCAGTCCCATCTCATCCCATGTTCAGTCCCATCTCATCCCGTGTTTAGTCCCATCTCATCCCGTGGTCAGTCCCATCTCATCCCGCTGTCTGTCCCATCTCATCCCGTGCTCAGTCCCATCTCATCCCGTGCTCAGTCCCATCTCAACCCGTGGTCAGTCCCATCTCATCCCGTGGTCAGTACCATCCCATCCCGTGGTCAGTCCCATCCCATCCCGTGCTCAGTCCCATCTCATCCCGCTGTCAGTCCCATCTCATCCCGTGCTCAGTCCCATCTCATCCCGTGCTCAGTTCCATCTCATCCCTTGCTCAGTCCCATCTCATCCCGTGCTCAGTCCCATCTCATCCCGCTGTCAGTCCCATCTCATCCCGTGCTCAGTCCCATCTCATCCCTTGCTCAATCCCATCTCATCCCGTGCTCAGTCCCATCTCATCCCGCTGTCAGTCCCATCTCATCCCGTGCTCAGTCCCATCTCATCCCGTGCTCAGTCCCATCTCATCCCGTGTTCAGTTCCATCTCATCCCGTGGTCAGTCCCATCTCATCCCGCTGTCAGTCCCATCTCATCCCGTGCTCAGTCCCATCTCATCCCGTGATCATTCCCATCTCATCCCGTGATCATTCCCATCTCATCCCGTGCTCAGTCCCATCTCATCCCGTGCTCAGTCCCATCTCATCCCGTGCTCAGTCCCATCTCATCCCGTGATCATTCCCATCTCATCCCGTGCTCAGTCCCATCTCATCCCGCTGTCAGTCCCATCTCATCCCGTGCTCAGTCCCATCTCATCCCGTGTTCAGTCCCATCTCATCCCGTGATCATTCCCATCTCATCCCGTGATCATTCCCATCTCATCCCGTGCTCAGGTCCATCTCATCCCGTGCTCAGTCCCATCTCATCCCGTGCTCAGTCCCATCTCATCCCGTGTTCAGTCCCATCTCATCCCGTGATCATTCCCATCTCATCCCGTGCTCAGTCCCATCTCATCCCGTGCTCAGTCCCATCTCATCCCGTGCTCAGTCCCTTCTCAACCCGTGGTCAGTACCATCTCATCCCGTGGTCAGTCCCATCTCATCCCGTGCTCAGTCCCATCCCATCCCGTGCTCAGCCCCATCTCATCCCGTGCTCAGTCCCATCTCATCCCGCTGTCAGTCCCATCTCATCCCGTGCTCAGTCCCATCTCATCCCTTGCTCAGTCCCATCTCATCCCGTGCTCAGTCCCATCTCATCCCATGATCATTCCCATCTCATCCCGTGATCATTCCCATCTCATCCCTTGCTCAGTCCCATCTCATCCCGTGGTCAGTTTCATCTCATCCCGTGCTCAGTCCCATCTCATCCCGTGGTCAGTTTCATCTCATCCCGTGCTCAGTCCCATCCCATCCCGTGCTCAGTCCCATCCCATCCCGTGCTCAGTACCATCTCATCCCGTGCTCAGTCCCATCTCATCCCGTGATCATTCCCATCTCATCCCGTGCTCAGTCCCATCTCATCCCGTGGTCAGTTTCATCTCATCCCGTGCTCAGTCCCATCTCATCCCGTGGTCAGTTTCATCTCATCCCGTGCTCAGTCCCATCCCATCCCGTGCTCAGTCCCATCCCATCCCGTGCTCAGTCCCATCTCATCCCGTGCTCAGTCCCATCTCATCCCGTGGTCAGTCCCATCTCATCCCGCTGTCAGTCCCATCTCATCCCGTGCTCAGTCCCATCTCATCCCGTGCTCAGTCCCATCTCATCCCGTGTTCAGTCCCATCTCATCCCGTGATCATTCCCATCTCATCCCGTTGTCAGTCCCATCTCATCCCGTGCTCAGTCCCAACCCATCCCGTGCTCAGTCCCATCTCATCCCGTGTTCAGTCCCATCTCATCCCGTGATCATTCCCATCTCATCCCGTGATCATTCCCATCTCATCCCATGCTCAGTCCCATCTCATCCCGTGCTCAGTCCCATCTCATCCCGTGCTCAGTCCCATCTCATCCCGTGCTCAGTCCCATCTCAACCCGTGGTCAGTCCCATCTCATCCCGTGGTCAGTACCATCTCAGCCGGCCACGTCACTTAAGTGGGGGGGCGGCCAAGCCAATCTGGTTTGAACACGTGACACAGAATGGACCAATCCTATTCGGCTTCAACGAACAGACGCTTTATTATATGTGATAAAAAATTGCATCCGGGAAAAGCAAAAAACATACTTCGTTTATTTAGAAAGGTTTTACACACTTTGTCATTTTAACGTTTGTCACAGGAACCTGGGTTAACTAAATAATATTTCTAGATATGGAACTGTGTTGCCAGCTAAACACCTCTTTGACAGATTCTGGTAGATTTCATGAAACCAAGGCAACCTGTAAACCTACAAGGACCATTAGCCAGAGATCATGGTCTCCAAATGGACGTTTCTCAGTTTACCAAAGCTGATGTTGTTACTTTGTCACGCGCCAGCCAGTGAGCCATCTTTCTAATTCCGCTCTACGGCCAACAAATACAAATATATACACATAACTATAAAAATCTGCATATGTCCATATCTTAAATGGAATAATTAAGACTTGAAAATATGCAAATAAGTCTATGCATACTGTGACACTGCTTATGTTTGTTAAGTAATTTGATAACTCCGCCTTTGCCGGTCCCAAGCCCGGATGAAAATGATGGAGGGGAAGCAGTAACAAGCTCACTAAAAACCTGGGTTCAGCTGGCCTGGCTGATAGTACCCTGCAAGGGCTCCTAATCCAGGGATACAGGATGAGCTTGACACCCTAATATGATTGAGTGGAGATAAGAAAGAAGAAGTAACAGCATACAGAAGTTGCTAACAACCTCTCAAGGAATTCACAAAGAGGAACGTTGATCTATGCAAATCTAAGGGAAGATTGTGCGTCAGTGAGAGGAGAAGGAGATGAAAATCTATCAAGAAGACCAAATCATTTTTCACCACGATAATTCGGAAACGCATGCAAGTGTCGGGGAGAAATCAATGGATTGAATAATGAAGTACCACCCTATTCCCCTGATTTGACTCCCTCTCTTCTTATTTAAATTTATTTCCCAACCTTTTGAAAGTTAAAAAATGATTTTTTTTTTATAAAATGTTTTTATTCAATAATAATGTTCTTTCAACCAGTATGTGGGGTGGGTATTAAATTTGATACATAGGGAACGACTATTTCAATATGGATTATTTTTGTTTAACATTTTTGTATTTAAGGAAAAAAAGACATCTCTCTCTTGATTGTAAAACTAAAAGTTACTGATGGGTTGCGCCATCTATCAGAATAAATATAAACTAGATTTTAAAATTGAAGATACTTCGGCCAGTAAATCTTTCTGTGTGATTTTCAAATAAGGGCATATATCAATAAATATTTTAAGAATGAAATACTTTATGAGGAAAGAGTTTCTTTATTTATAATAAAGAAACTCTTTCCTCATAAAGTATTTCATTCTTAAAGTTTGGTGAAGGAATTATTACTTCAATAATCAAAAACAACAACAAAAAAGCCTTTATTTAGGGTCACTGACCCTATACAGGATTCACCAGAGGTATGCATAAGAACAAAGCAGTGAGACAACGGAAATAGCGATATATACAGAGTAAAAAGAGAAAGAAAAAAAAAAAAAAACAAGAAAAGGAAAAAAAAAAAATAATAATAAGAAAGAGGGAAGCAAGAAATCAACACAAAAAGAGTAGCAGTAAGAAAGTGAGGAGTGAGTATCACTTGGCCTTCTTCTGAGATATGGACTTGTGGAAACCATAAAACGCCGTAGCAATATACTTATTCTGGGTCATATTGTCAATTATTAATGGAAGTGAATACTTCAATAATCAATAAATATACATATCCTTTACTTCTGTTGTTGTTGTTGTCGTGTCCAAAGAAGAGTCTTAGATGTCTCCATTCATCTCCATCACAGCAGCAGCAATATCCAATATCTTGCTCTTCATTGGAAAATGTGTGCCGTTGCCACGTTAGTCACCTTGGAAACGAACCAGAATTTGGTCGAATATTTCAAGGGTTCAGGGGGGACCGCAGGGAGGTGTGGTGGGACTTCTCCTCCCCCCTTTACTTCTGTAAATATGTAAATAAACATGGAAGTTATCTGCATATTTCTTTGACCTTCTCAGAACATAGCGATCCGATTCATAATCTCTGAATAAGCCACAACATCAGTTTTGGTAAATTCAGACAGCCAAAGTATCTTCAATTTTAAGAACTATGATTGCCGGCCAGACATCCTCTATCTTTACGATAAATATGACCTAATCGTTGATTTAAAAAAAATTATTCCAACATTGGTCAAATACCCATTCTTGATAAATCAAGAAAAGCTAACCATGTACGCGTTTCGGTCTGTTGGTCCTCGTCAGCGTGGTGAAAGCTGTAACTCAACGACCAAAAAAAAGCTGGTCTTTGGGGTATCTTGAATAACCATAAAAAATGTATTTATTCCGATATTTCCTTTATATAAAGTTCATTATTACAATAAATGTGATTATTTTACAAAAAATAGTATTGCTAATTACTGGTACTATTACTGTTGTTCCTACATGTACCCTAGATTTCAACTCGGAGAATATGTATAAGACCAAATGGTCGTAATAAAGCTTTTTGTTGTTGTATTTATTCCGATAGATCGCGCAAACCTTTTTTAAGACACCAGTCAGATTCTCCTCTCTCATTGTTGGGTTACAACGATATCCTCACAATGATCAATCTCCATCATGTAGTGCAGGAGACAACGATGACTCTAAGTTCTTACTTACGGCTTTCTAAATCTATACCTTTAATATATAATTATGTTATTAAAAATAATCGGATAATATTGTATTTTCCATTTTACAATACAGTAAACCTCACATGAACGACCTATCTGAATAACAACCTCCTCTCTGAGCGTCAACACTTGGTCAAACCAATATATCACCGAAACAATCAAAGATTTTTCAAACTTCTCTCCGAGACGTTGACCGATGATAACTATGCTCCTCCAATTCTACAGTTCGACAGAAGCTGGGACTATCATCAGAACATGAAAAATATTATTAGAAGTCACACCTTTCTATTAAAAAAAATCGACACTTTTTTTTTTTTTACGCTTATGATTCTTTTCGAAATATAACATTTTTCTACTGCCCTTACGGAAATTATAAATGAATGGAAAGACCCTGTTCATTAGTGGTGAACCCTTCCAGCGGTTTCGCCAGTTTAATCTACCGCTGTAATATTGCATTGCGCTGTTCTACTTTTATACTGGTCTTGAGTTAAACATTCTTCGAAAATTTATCTTCACCAAACAGCAATAGAGAAATCCATAAATAAATCTTTAAACTAAAAATGCATATATTGGATCAAAATATCATTTATTTTACCAATATTTCAGTTGGCTGAACGCCAATCTTTATCAAGGTGTTATAACATATCATAACACATATTAACACAAAGCAATAACGCGCCATCTATACATATAAAATAAAAGGATTTAAAAGCACGAATGTTTTTTTTTATACATAATACAAACTTCTACTACCCTTACTGCGATGGAAAAATATATATTGGGAGGGCTTGGCTCATCAGTGGTGAACCCTCCCAGCGGCCAATTTAATCTCCCAGACCACTTCTCAGAGCTCTAATACTGTATTGGACGATTCTGCTTATATACGCAGCACTGAAGGATGGAATCTTAGAAATGGTTTTTCAAGGAAACTATGGACATAAGCTTATAGGACAGTAGAATTACATTCAAATATTTACATCGAGCAATGCTCTTCAGCAAACAATAAAGACAAGGTCAGTTAGGCATAAATTAACACAAAGCAATAACGCGCCATCTATACATATAAAATGGAGGATTTAAAAGCACGAATTAGAGCTCTGAGAAGCGGTCTGGTGGATAAAATTGGCGAAACCGATGAGAGGGTTCACCACTGATGAGCCAAGCCCTTCCAATATATTTTTTCATCGCAGAAAGGACAGTAGAAGTTCGTTTTATGTATAAAAGAAACATTCGTGGTTTTAAATCCTTTCATTTTATATAACACATATTATCATATAAAAAGCACATGTGCTTGTGGTCAGGAGATGCCTTCTTTATTTTTAATATCAACACCTGACCCACTTATATTTAATTTTTTTCTATTGTTTCTTCATGTGTTAAGCGTCTTTACGCAAATTTGGCCTTGAATACCCATTTCTTGATTTCTCGGGAAGCCATTGGGTCCAAAAATTATTTTTGGTCGCAATGGTTACAGCCTTCTCCACGCTGACGAGCGCCAACAGCGCGAAACGCGTTCGTGGATGGCTTTTCTTGATTTATCAAGAAATTGGGTTGGCCAAATATCTCGGAGTAAGCTAAATAAACGTTTAGTTTATTTTTACTCCACTAGATGGCGCTCTGCCATCTAAAAAGCACATGTGCTTGTGATCAGGAGATGCCTTCTTTATTTTTAATATCAACACCTGACCCACTTATCTTTTATTTTTTTCTATTGTTTTTTCACATATTATCACATATTAAAATGTTATAACACCTTGATAAAGGTTCAGCCAACTGAAATATTGGTAAAATAAATGATATTTGGATCCAATATATGTCTTTTTAATTAAAGACTTTTTGTAAACACAATATTAATATGACG
>CP092869.1:3159620-3207028 GCA_030710605.1 Cordylochernes scorpioides | reverse complement strand
CAAAATATATACATATGTACATATATACTGTATTCCCATCTGAGGGATGCACTCCCATATATAGATCGCGCCATGCTATTGGATATCAATAGTCACGTGATTCCGATCAGCCAATTAGATTGTTCGATAGTATATTTGTACCGTGGAACAGATTATTTTCACAAATTTGCATCATTTCGTTAATTGATTAGCTAACATTGATAAAGTATATTTGCATATATGTTATATATATGTTATATAAAGAAAAGAGATTTTCTGCTTGTATTTAATTATCTTGAGGATTATACTATGTTAATGCAGTCGTGGTTAAAAGCTTGAAAGTATGATAATAAGAATGGTTTTGATCAGATATGGCTTTAATTGAGCTGAGGAATATATGAAAGAACATAATTTGATAAAAGTAATGCCTGGCTTAAGGCGAGTAGAATAAAGAAAACAAAAAATTATTTACATAATGTACAAAAGTTTTGAGCCGACCATTGGGATAGAGAAAATATGGTTTTACGGGCTACTAACCAAAGGTTATGATTTTTGAGCCCAAGCGCGATGTCAGGTGGCAAGGGACCCTAGGATCTGGCGGCAGGAGATGTGTCGCAGGGGTAGTGGAAACGTTGGGCAAGCAGGGGAACAGCGCCAAGGTGCAGTGAGGCAGGAGCATTGAATTGGCCAGGAATCCAGTAGAAGTGGCAGATGGAATTGGAGGCAGAAGGTCCTTGAAGCCTAGAACTTGACGGCCCTAGACTTCAGGATGGGGCAGCTTGAGGCTCTCGCCTCGTGCTTGTCAGGAAGGCCCTTGGAGCAGCAATTGGCACATTTGGAGGTGCGCTGGTCAGCAATGGATGGGCAGGTTCGGCCTTCATGGCCGTCTTCACCGCAGTGGAAGCACTTAGGAGCTCTGGTGCATTGGGCAGAGTTGTGGCCGAAGCCACAACAGCGGAAGTAGACGCGGGCGCGGATGGACTCCTCGAAGTTGAGGATTACTCCATCCACCACGATCCTCCCGCGAACGCCCAGGGCTCTAAAGGTCTTGAGGTCCACCTCGATGAAGGCGGTGCAGGTCCCGTTTCTGGGTGCAGAACGGTGCGCCACGCGCACCACCTTGTCCCCAGGAAGTTTTCTAACAGCAGCGGTTTCCAGGAAGGTCTCCTCAATTGTGGAGTTGGATGTCTCCTCATCCACTTTGAAGAGGCAGATCCGTGGCAGGATCTCCTTCTGCTGGCGGACCTTCATTCCATTCAACTTGCTGGCCAGGGAGGTTGTAACCTCAGGGATGGTGTCAGGATTGCTGGAATGGAGGACCAGCTTCCCCTTGGTGCGCAGGGAGGCCCAAACGCCTTGGGGGAGAGTGTGAGCAGCGCGGACTGTTTTCAGCATCTCCCTTGGGTCAGCCTGTGGGTCATCTGAGATGACCACTGTGTGGGCCGCCGATTTTTCTCCATGAAGGATCACTTGGGCGGCCGCAGGCTTGGAGACGTGGGAAGGCACAGGTTTTGAAGGACCATTCAGGTTTGTCCTCTTTGCAGGCGGGTTGGGACCTTCAGACTGCTTCCTTTTGGTTATCTTTTATTTTTTTCTATTGTTTTTTCATATATATATATGTTCCTATAGAGAGAATAATCTCTACCTTTAAATATACACATAAGAAAGATGCATTATGCTCATAAACTTCTTTAAAAAAATTGTATTACAATTATAGCTACAAGTATTTTTATACTACGTTCTGATACATGATTAAAGGAAGAAATGCCTTTCTGAGTATATGAATATAACCTTCCCGCAACTTGATGTTAGATATATATGGAAAAAAAAAAGAAAAAACATATATATATATATATATGAAAAACAAATTAGGCATATCCTGACCACTAGCATTAACGTTTTTTTAGATGGAAGAGCGCCATCTAGTGGAACAGAAGTCAACTAAACGTTGATTTAGCCTATTTATTAATATTTGGCCAACCCAATTTCTTGATAAATCAAGAAAAACCAACCACGTAGATTCCCATCCCTGGACACTTTTATTTTTCCGTTTATCATTACTCTTCACAATTCATCCTTTCATACTTGATCTCTAAGGTTAGAAATAATTGTTATTTCTCCTTTAAAAATATTTAGAATTTTCGTTTAAAAGAAACACATGCGGGATAATTTTCAAATGTCGTTCTACAATCATAAAGCCGCATTGTATCATAAATGCCTTTATTATATCAATTTAAAAATTTTGTTTTTCAATTACATTATGTTATGTAAGAATTTGACTCACATATCTCTCACAAATGTAATTATATCGATACACAATGACATGGTTACATGGCTACTCTTGGAAGGTTATGGAAGATTGGGTGAGATCACAAGTCTTTAGGGGGTCGGTGGAAGGATGGTGTAAACTGTTGGTTTTTGACCTCTACGACCCGGGATCGTATCCCGCATTGGTCACTTTTTTCTGATTAAAAAAAAAAAAGCTCCAATGACCGCCGATTATTTCAAAAATTCCAACCCCACCTGAGAATGCAAGTAACCAAACGGGTCTCTGGTACATTTGTAAGTGCAAAAGTCGAACTACTTTAAACATTTGTAAACATGTGGTGCACTTAAAGTAAAAGCAGTCGCTAACTACCCACCATGATTATCATGGCCTGTACCACGTGTACTAGAGATTAAAAAAAGAAGTCTTTATTGGCTTTAACTATAGCAACAAAAGCCTTTTATTGAAAATTTTCGTATTAAATACTTGGCCCAGGAGTACAAAAGGAAAGGGGTAAAAGCATAAAGTATAAATAAGAAAACAGACATTCATCTAAATATAATTTATGCCTAACTGACCTTGTCCTTATGTTTACAGAAGAGCATTGCTCGATGTAAATATTTAAATGTAATTCTACTGTCCTAAAAGCTTATGTCCATAGTTTCCTTGAAAAACCATTTCTGAGATTCTACCCTTCAGTGCTGCGTATGTAAGCAGAATGATCCAATACAGTATTAGAACTCTAAAGGTGGCGTGAGCGTAGCCAACCAATAGGAGGGCGCCATTCCAAAAAAAAAAAAAAAGCAAACGGTGACAGAGACGAAAACTGACTGATGATTAAGAGATGAAGAATGACGCTCGTAACTGTATATAGAATAATCGTCACAAGCTTTCGGACTATGACATCCTTCGACAGACAAGTAATCAGCAATGTTTTTTTTTTATTCAATCACATTTATTGTAATAATGGAATTTATTAACTTCAAGTGTTGTTTTACAATCACAAGCCGCAATGTATTATATTGTATTATAAGTTACATTTCTTGAAAAATCCATGGTCCACTTGTGCTATGTGAGCAGAAGAACTTAAATTGACTTGTTCCATATGTAGATACCTGCTTTCTTTCCTCTTTTCGCTCTCCACTTCTCCCATCTATATTTCCAAAAATTTTTTATTTTATTTATTTATTTTTTAAAATTCTTCTTATTTCTTTATTCTTTCTTATAATCTGTATATATTTACCATATGTATATATTCTTTCACCATTTTTATTTCCCACTTTCTCCGTTTTGTAACCCCAAGGAGAATCCCCTGTAAGACCTGTGTGTCTTAATAAAGGCTTTTGTGTGTGTGTGTATTATAAGTTACTTTATGTATTATTTATGAACGGAGGAATACGACCAGGGTAGCTTAGTGGACATGGCATCTGCCCGGTAAGCGGAACATTGTGGGTTCGTTTCCCATCCCTGGACACTTTTATTTTTCCATTTATCATTACTCTTCATAATTCACCCTTTCATACCTCATCCAAAAAGGTTAGAAATAGTCAATATTTCACCTTGAAATAAATTTTCGATTTTTCATTGAAAATAAACTTATGCGGTGTAACTTCAAATGTTGTTTTACAATCACAAGCCGCAGTGTATTATATTGTATTAATGAAATTTATATACAGAAAATATTGGAATAAATACATGTTTCATGGTTATTCAAGATGCCACAAAGACCAGTTTTTTTGGTCGTTGAGATACAGCTTGCACCACGCTGATGAGGGCCAACAGCCCGAAACGCGTACGTGGTTAGTTTTTCTTGTTTAATCAATAATGGGTATTTGGTCAATTCTGGAATAATTAGAAATCAACGATTAGTTTATATTTATCGTAAAGATAGAGTAGGTCTGGACGGCTTTCATAGTTCTTAAAATTGAAGATACATAGGCTGTCTGAATTTACCAAAACTGATTTTGGGGCTTATTCAGTGATTTGAATAGGATCGCTATGTTCTGAGAAGGTCAAAGAAATATGCAGATAACTTCCATGTTTATCTACATATTTACAGAAGTAACGGATATGTATATGTCGTTATGCCTAGCGAGCAGCGCACCCGCGATGTCTACCACTTTATTTTTTGTACCGCCTTTTATACATGGATGAATTTACATATTTACATTTTAACGCAAGCGTAACATATTTACATACTTATTTTGACGAGAATAAATTGTATCTCTTGGCATTAACTATACAAATTATGACATATATTTATTGAATTATAGCCTTATATCCATATTCTTATTTTCCATAGGATTATTCAAATAATAATCTGTATATATTTACCATGTGTATATAATCTTTCTCCATTTTTACCCCTTTGTATATTTCCCACTTTCATAGGTTTCTCCGTCTTGTAACCCCAAGGAGAATCCTCTGTAAGACCTGTGTGTCTTAATAAAGGTTTTTGTGTGTGAATTATAGCCTTATTTGAAAATCACATAGAAAGATTTACTGACCGAAGTATCTTCAATTTTAAAAAACTAGTTTATATTTATTCTGATAGATGGCGCAACCCATTAGTAACTTTTAGTTTTACAATCAGGGGAGAGATGTCTTTTTTTTTCTAAAATACAAAATGTTAAACAAAAATAATCCATATTGAAATAGTCGTTCACTATGTACCAAATTTAATACCCACCCCACATACTGGTTGAAAGAACATTATTATTGAATAAAAACATTTTATATAAAAAAAATTCATTTTTTAACTTTCAAAAGGTTGGGAAATAAATTTAAATAAGAAGAGAGGGAGTCAAATCAGGGGAATAGGGTGGTACTTCATTATTCAATCCATTGATTTCTCCCCGACACTTGCATGCGTTTCCGAATTATCGTGGTGAAAAATGATTTGGTCTTCTTGATAGATTCTCATCTCCTCCTCTCACTGACGCACAATCTTCCCTTAGATTTGCATAGATCAACGTTCCTCTTTGTGGACTTCTAGTGAGGTAGTTGGCGACTTCTGTATGCTCCTGGTGTCAAATTACTTCTTCTTCTTCTTTCTTATCTACACTCAATTATATCAGAGTATCAAGCTTGTAGAGCTTTGACAACCATCATGACTGGGTGAAGTAGAATGTGTCTGCCTTTGTCATTAAGACTGGGAGCACTACTCATTGGCAGGCTGACTTAGCTCCAAAAGAAATGGCCGCTCCTGACATGGAATACAGACACTGCTCATTCTGTATCCCTGGATTAGGAGCCCTTGCAGGGTACTATCAGCCGGGCCAGCTGAACCCAGGTTTTTAGTGAGCTTGTTACTGCTCCCCCTCCTCCTTTTTCATCCGGGCTTGGGACTGGCAAAGAGGGAGTTGTCAAATTACTTAACAAACATAAGCAGTGTCACAGTGCGCATAGACTCATGTGAATATTTTCAAGTCTTAATTATTTCATTTTAGATATGGACATATGCAGATTTTTATAGTTATGTGTATATATTTGTATTTGTTGGCCGTAGAGCGGAATTAGAAAGATGGCTCACTGGCTGTCGCGTGTCAAAGTAACAACACCAGCTTTGGTAAACTGAGAAACGTCCATTTGGAGACCAAGGTCTCTGGCTAATGGTCCTTGTAGGTTTACGGTTTGCCTTGGTTTCATGAAATTTACCATAATCTGTCAAAGAGGTGTTTAGCTGGCAACAGTTCCATATCTAGAAATATTATTTAGTTAACCCAGGTTCCTGTGACAAACGTTAAAATTACGGATCAACACACAAAGTGTGTAAAACTTTTCTAAATAAACGAAGTATGTTTTTTGCTTTTCCCGGCTGTAATTTTTGATAAGTTGATAAATAGAGAGTAGGCCCTAAATTAAAAACACCTATAGTCATCTTATCTCAGTTTTTAGTTGGAAGAATTGTGTTTTTTTTTTTTTTTGTTAAGTGAACTGATCTCCCACGTCATTGGACGAATGTGACCATGTTTGTACATAAAAGAGGGTACAGCGGAATGCGGAGAGTCGTGGAGTGATGTTCAAGTGGAGACGTTTAAAGCGTTCTCTGTGTGCTTGTCTGGTGATCTCCTCGCATACCTGTGTAACCCCGGTTCGATCCCTACCAACGCTATAATAAAAGTACTGTTTTGTTTTTATAGCAAATCGTGAGTTTTTATTTACTTCCCTGGTATTATTGTACTCTTGAGTGTACACTTTTCTGTGTGTTAAGTTACTTCTTCTTATGGTGCATTAGCGCGCCATCTGTTATCAAAATTCGAAACTATTATAGATTCGTATGATTCTTTTTAAATATTAAACAATTTCTACTGTCCTTACTGTAATGTAAAACTTAATGGGAAGGTATGGTAGATTAAACTGGCGAAACCGCTGGGGAGGGTTCACCACTGATGATCCAGGCCTTTCCATTAAGTTTTCCATTTCAGTAAGGGCAGTATAAATTGTTTATTTTTAAAAAGAATCATACGCGTCTATAATAGTCTCGAATTTTCATAAGTTACTTTTACTTTAGGCCCTAGTAAATTGCACTTTGTGTGTTGATCCGTAATTTTAACGTTTGAACCTGGGTTAACTAAATAATATTTATAGACAATTTTTTTTTGACAATTTAAATAATTTTATTGATTCTTCGGGCATGGCCTAGACGATGACGCCCTGGCCATCCTGGTATCTACCAAGACACACATCTATAAGTACTTCTTCGGTGTGGAACTGAGGAGTGAAAACCTTGTCTGGAGGAGAACTCTCTCAAGGTGGGGAAGCCTTCCTTGCTGAAGAAATTTGTACAATAATATTTCTAAAGATGGAACTGTTGCCAGCTAAACACCTCTTTGACAGATTCTGGTAGATTTCATGAAACCAAGGCAAACCGTAAACCTACAAGGACCATTAGACAGAAACCTTGTTCTCCAGATGGACGTTTCTCAGTTTACCAAAATTGGTGTTGTTGCTTTGTCACTGACCCGAGTCCGATAGTTTGTAGAGATGGTCAATAGATGGTGTTTAGTTTTAGTATCTATTTTGACGGGAGAGAATATGGTTTTTATGGGTTATTAACCAAAGTGTATATTTTTGAGTCCAAACCGCAATGCACAATATCAAAGTACCAAGGTGCTGCACGCCACCAAGGTTGTTCAAAAAAGGTTAGATTCCCCAGGCCAGGAATTTTGACGGGAGAGGTGTCCTATCTTTTTATAGTTCATTTCTATGGTCACCAAAATTTCAATAATACGGATATTAACGAAATAAATAAATAAGCATCTGATCATGCAACTGAAGGTAGATGATGACCTGCACCATCTATCGGAAAAAGACGTCGCTGGAGACCCGCTGGCGATTCTCCATCAAACTCTACAGCGGCGGCAGAGGCGCCATGTACATAGTATCATGTATATCTTATATTCCGAGTGGAGAAGGAGAGAATAAAGAAAAGTAATATTGGTTATTAAGTGAATGTTTTGTTTGTCGAATGCAAATTTTACTTACTAAAAAAAAAAAGGAAGAATGATTTTGAATTATTAGCAAATATGCTTATATATATATGTCATAATTTGTATATAATTGTATGCCCCCCGACCCACTATGCATGTACAATGTATGATTTTCAAAGATTTAATAAAGAATGAGGTAACTGGAGGAAAGAAAGTAACAAAAAGACATAGGAGGTAGATCTAGAAGAGAACATAATTATTAATAACGTCACAGTTAACCTTCTGACCCCGGAAACCCTGCGAGCTAAGTTTAAACCAATATTTCCGGACAAGACAGGAGGTATCTGGTGACCAGAAGTTATAAAAGTTTGAGAGACGCCCAATTTCCGGAACAAGACCGGACGTATTTGATACCGCGGAAGTAAAATAGAGTCGAACTAACACGATACTTCCTGACCCAGGCCGGGCGTATCTTCCATCAAAGCAGCCGCCGGTCCAATTAGGAAGCAACCACTAAGTAGGTCAACCAATAGGAAAACGGGCACGTTCCATCCCTCGACCAATGGGAAGGAAGACGACTCGTGGTGTTAAATCGAAAGACAAGAATTGGCAGTAACGATTTGGCTCTCATAGGAACAACACCTACAGTAGCGACTTGGCTCCCACCGAGTTCGGATCAGCCTTCGACTTGCTCCCACCAAGGTAACATCTGTTCTAGAGATCTCTCTCTCAGCTCAGCTCATAGCTAAGTCAATCACCACCATGTGATCAGATAAGGAACAATCAAAACCCGCTCCGCTCTTCTCAAGCTTTCTTTCCTCCAACCCAGTTGCCTTTTATTTCCAAACCCCATCACGTGTCCTGATTATTCCTAACTGTATGTTTAAACTTCCACTCAAACGACTGCGTTTCAACCAATCCTCACCATTCAAATCAAACAACAAGAAATTCCACAACGATATTGTCACAGAACGGTTAAGTCGACAGGATTCTACAACAGTGTAATACATCAAATATTGCAGTGTAATAACTTTGGATTATATTACATATACTTAACTTAAACAAATTTAACTATATAATATTTTTGGCAAATGAGTTTAGAAGAAAAAAACACATTTAACCCCTCCAAAAGAAAAAAACAAATCTATGTATACAACAGCACAAAATAATAATTTTAAAAAAGCTTTTTGTTTTTTGGTCAAATTAGAAAAAAATATTTATATATCATAAAAAAAATTAAATTTAATATAACATATATATAATTATCTTTTTAAAATAGCACAGATTGTGTGTTTTTACATGTTATGATACACTAGCGCGCCATCTGTTATCAAAATTCGAAACTATTATAGACGCGTATGATTCTTTTTTGAAATTAAACAATTTATTCTGTTATTACTATCATTATATCATCGGTATGGTAGATTAAACTGGCGAAACCGCTGGGAGGGTTCACCACTGATGAGCAAGGCCCTCCCATTAATTTTTCCATTACAGTAAGGGCAGTAGAAATTGTTTAAATTTTAAAAGAATCATACGTGTCTATAATAGTTTCGGAATTTTACATGTATTGACAAGATGTCAATAATATTATTTTAATTGTCAATTGTGTCTATCGGCATAAATATCAATTAAACGTTGATTTTCTAATTATTTCATAATGTCTTCAGCAATATTCAGTTATTTTTTAATATCAATATTATATGGAGTAATTTATAATACAATATAATGCGGCCTATGATTGTAAAACGACATTGGAAAATATCCCGCATGAGTTTCTTTTAAATGAAAAATCCAGATTTATTTTTAAGGAGAAATAACGACTATTTCTAACCTTAAAGATGAGGTATGAATGGATGAATTGTGAAGAGTAATGATAAACGGAAAAATAAATAGTCTGGTGGACATGGCATCTGCCCGGTAAGCGGAACACTGTGGGTTCGATTCCCATCCCTGGACACTTTTATTTTTCCGTTTATCATTATTCTTCACAATTTATCCTTTCATACCTCATCTCTAAGGTTAGAAATAGTCGTTATTTCTCCTTAAAAATAAATTTCGATTTTTCATTTAAAAGAAACTCATGCGGATATTTTCCAATGTGGTTTTAATATCAAATTTGTAACAAATTAGCAGAGTATTATTTTTTATGTTTATATTTTGCTATACTCTGTACACTTCCCTTTTTTGCTTATCTTTTGTTTATCACTCATAGTTTGTTCTTGCCTGAAATAAATTGCTGTCTCCTCCTGAAGTTGGTCAAAAAATATTTTTTGGGATGAGACAACAATTTATTTCAGGCAAGAACAAACTATGAGTGATATACAAAAGATAAGCAAAAGAGGGAAGTGTACAAAGTATAGCAAAATATAAACATAAAAAATAATACTCTGCTAATACAATAATAAATACTTTGTTACAATATAAACTTATAGCGACCTCTATCGTTGAAAATTAGAAATATATATCGAGATATTTCAATCCTTTTGAATGTCCTTGTTTTTATCGTGAAGAGGTTTTTCAATTTAAAACTATTATAGCCGCGTATAATTTTTTTTAAAATAAAATAATATCTACTGTCCTTACTGCAATGGAAAAAAAATTAATGGGAGGGACTGGCTCATCAGTGGTGAATCCTCCCAGCGGTTTCGGCAGTTTAAGGTTTTTCAATCATAATATTCTGGGATAAAAGTTAATTAACGTTTATTTTATATCGATAAGTGGGGGGAAAGCTCCCAGTAACATAAGATACCTTTTCTTAATTTTAATACTTTGATCTGATACAGCATTCACTCTTCTTTATTTCAACAAAGGAAAATGTGTCAGAATGTGAGATTAGAGAATTCACAGCCACATTTTTGTTAACATCATTGGACACTTTAATCAGAAAGGCATATATTGGATCAAAAAATAATTCATTTACCTTAGATTTTTTGATCCAATATATGTCTTTTTAATTAAAGATCTATTTTTGGATTGATTTATTTTAAAAATAATTGGAAACGTACTTTTTCTCTGTGTGCTTGTCTTCGCGGTTGGTCTCGAGGACCACGCCATCATCATCTCTTCAGCGGCGAAGTACGCGATCTACGTTTTCTTTGTAGATCACGAAATACGTGGTGTCGCTGGAGACCTGCTGGTGATTCTCCACCAAACTCTGCAGCGGTGGTAGAGGCGCCATGTACATATTCATTTTTTATATATAGATTATTTACAATTAAAACAATTTTATTGACATCATGTCGCTATATGCAAAAGTGCGCAGTCTGCACTATTTTAAAATAATAATTAGATATATATAACTATATTAAGAAAAAGGCATCTCCTTATCGTGCAACTGAAAGTTGCTGATGGCTTGCGCCATCTATCGGAATAAATATCAACTATTCTCGTTGATTTTTAATTATTCCAGAATTGGCCAAATACCCATTCTTGATTAATCAAGAAAAGCTCTAACCACGGACGCGTTTCGGGCTGTTGGCCCTCATCAGCGTGGTGCAAGCTGTACCTCAACGACCAAAAAAAAATCGGTCATTAAGGCATCCTGAAATATTTGGCCAATTCTGGAATAATTAAAAATCAACGAGAATAGTTGATATTTATTCCGATAGATGGCGCAAGCCATCAGCAACTTTCAGTTGCACGATAAGGAGATGCCTTTTTCTTAATTTATGCACCTTATCCCAGTACAATGTTATATTTGTACTATTTTTTCTCATATAACTATATTAAAAATAAAGAAGGCATATCTCTCCTGACCAGGAGTTCATGTGCTTTTTATATGGCGCTCTTCCATCTACAAAGCACATGTACTCCTGGTCAGGATATGCCTTCTTTATTTTTATAATCAATACCTGATCTTTTTAGTATTTTATCACATACAACTATGTGTACAATAAATATGGCGCCTCTAGTAGAGTTTGGTGTAAGTGCGTCTCCAGCGACACCACATATTTCACCATCTTATCCATATCTTTGCATTATAAGAAGTTATAAAGGTATCAGGGAAATATTATATTGCTACTCTCCACTTTCTATAGATAGCTGATATGTTTTAAATAAGATAACAGGTTTCTAGAAATGAGTTTATTTTCATTTTATTGAAATCTCAAGTTTTCTGGGAGTCTACAGGAGTACAAAAATGAACATTGTTGCACACACTGTGGTGGTGGTGTCTTGTCCTCTGATTCTGTTGCTCCATAGAAAGAGGGGTGCCATTGCCCCGTTAGTCAGCCACATTTCAGAGTTCCCTGATCATGGTTACCGTAGCGGATCGGGGATCATGAAGTCCCCACCGTTGTACTACTGTAGAAGGGAGGTAACGCACGAAAGCTTGAGATTGCAATAAAAATGAAAAGAAACACATCTCCGTGAAATCTGTTGCCTTATTTAATTCATATACAGGAGATTTATATCAACTTCTATGTTTACTTCTGTTTACCCAACTAGGAGAATCCTGAATGGGACGAATGTCCCTAATAAAAGCTTTGTTGTTGTTGTATTAATATTACTATTATATCAACTTCTATGTTTACTTTTGTTTACCCAAATAGGAGAATCCTGTATGGGACGAGTGTCCCTAATAAAAGCTTTGTTGTTGTATTAATATTACTATTATATCAACTTCTATGTTTACTTCTGTTTACCCAACTAGGAGAATCCTGTATGGGACGAGTGTCCCTAATAAAAGCTTTGTTGTTGTTGTATTAATATTACTATTATATCAACTTCTATGTTTACTTCTGTTTACCCAACTAGGAGAATCCTGTATGGGACGAGTGTCCTTAATAAAAGCTTTGTTGTTGTTGTATTAATATTACTATTATATCAACTGCTATGTTTACTTCTGTTTACCCAACTAGGAGAATCCTGTATGGGACGAGTGTCCCTAATAAAAGCTTTGTTGTTGTTGTATTAATATTACTATTATATCAACTTCTATGTTTACTTTTGTTTACCCAAATAGGAGAATCCTGTATGGGACGAGTGTCCCTAATAAAAGCTTTGTTGTTGTATTAATATTACTATTATATCAACTTCTATGTTTACTTCTGTTTACCCAACTAGGAGAATCCTGTATGGGACGAGTGTCCCTAATAAAAGCTTTGTTGTTGTTGTATTAATATTACTATTATATCAACTTCTATGTTTACTTCTGTTTACCCAACTAGGAGAATCCTGTATGGGACGAGTGTCCCTAATAAAAGCTTTGTTGTTGTTGTATTAATATTACTATTATATCAACTTCTATGTTTACTTTTGTTTACCCAAATAGGAGAATCCTGTATGGGACGAGTGTCCCTAATAAAGACTTTGTTGTTGTATTAATATTACTATTATATCAACTTCTATGTTTACTTCTGTTTACCCAACTAGGAGAATCGTGTATAGGACGAATGTCCCTAATAAAAGATTTGTTGTTGTTGTATTAATATTACTATTATATCAACTTCTATGTTTACTTCTGTTTACCCTACTAGGAGAATCCTGTATGGGACGAATGTCCCTAATAAAAGCTTTGTTGTTGTTGTATTAATATTACTATTATATCAACTTCTATGTTTACTTCTGTTTACCCAAATAGGAGAATCCTGTATGGGACGAATGTCCTTAATAAAAGCTTTGTTGTTGTTGTATTAATATTACTATTATATCAACTTCAATGTTTACTTCTGTTTACCCAACTAGGAGAATCCTGTATGGGACGAATGTCCCTAATAAAAGCTTTGTTGTTGTATTAATATTACTATTATATCAACTTCTATGTTTACTTCTGTTTACCCTACTAGGAGAATCCTGTATGGGACGAATGTCCCTAATAAAAGCTTTGTTGTTGTTGTATTAATATTACTATTATATCAACTTCTATGTTTACTTCTGTTTACCCAAATAGGAGAATCCTGTATGGGACGAATTTCCTTAATAAAAGCTTTGTTGTTGTTGTATTAATATTACTATTATATCAACTTCAATGTTTACTTCTGTTTACCCAACTAGGAGAATCCTGTATGGGACGAATGTCCCTAATAAAAGCTTTGTTGTTGTATTAATATTACTATTATATCAACTTCTATGTTTACTTCTGTTTACCCCAACTAGGAGAATCGTGTATGGGACGAGTGTCCCTAATAAAAGCTTTGTTGTTGTTGTATTAATATTACTATTATATCAACTTCTATGTTTACTTCTGTTTACCCAAATAGGAGAATCCTGTATGGGACGAATGTCCTTAATAAAAGCTTTGTTGTTGTTGTATTAATATTACTATTATATCAACTTCAATGTTTACTTCTGTTTACCCAACTAGGAGAATCCTGTATGGGACGAATGTCCCTAATAAAAGCTTTGTTGTTGTATTAATATTACTATTATATCAACTTCTATGTTTACTTCTGTTTACCCTACTAGGAGAATCCTGTATGGGACGAATGTCCCTAATAAAAGCTTTGTTGTTGTTGTATTAATATTACTATTATATCAACTTCTATGTTTACTTCTGTTTACCCAAATAGGAGAATCCTGTATGGGACGAATTTCCTTAATAAAAGCTTTGTTGTTGTTGTATTAATATTACTATTATATCAACTTCAATGTTTACTTCTGTTTACCCAACTAGGAGAATCCTGTATGGGACGAATGTCCCTAATAAAAGCTTTGTTGTTGTATTAATATTACTATTATATCAACTTCTATGTTTACTTCTGTTTACCCAACTAGGAGAATCGTGTATGGGACGAGTGTCCCTAATAAAAGCTTTGTTGTTGTTGTATTAATATTACTATTATATCAACTTCTATGTTTACTTCTGTTTACCCAACTAGGAGAATCCTGTATGGGACGAGTGTCCCTAAAAAAAGCTTTGTTGTTGTTGTATTAATATTACTATTATATCAACTTCTATGTTTACTTCTGTTTACCCAACTAGGAGAATCCTGTATGGGACGAATGTCCCTAATAAAAGCTTTGTTGTTGTATTAATATTACTATTATATCAACTTCTATGTTTACTTCTGTTTACCCAACTAGAAGAATCCTGTATGGGACGAGTGTCCCTAATAAAAGCTTTGTTGTTGTTGTATTAATATTACTATTATATCAACTTCTATGTTTACTTTTGTTTACCCAAATAGGAGAATCCTGTATGGGACGAGTGTCCCTAATAATAGCTTTGTTGTTGTTGTATTAATATTACTAATATATCAACTTCTATGTTTACTTCTGTTTACCCAACTAGGAGAATCCTGTATGGGACGAGTGTCCCTAATAAAAGCTTTGTTGTTGTTGTATTAATATTACTATTATATCAACTTCTATGTTTACTTCTGTTTACCCAACTAGGAGAATCCTGTATGGGACGAGTGTCCTAATAAAAGCTTTGTTGTTGTATTAATATTACTATTATATCAACTTCTATGTTTACTTCTGTTTACCCAACTAGGAGAATCCTGTATGGACGAGTGTCCCTAATAAAAGCTTTGTTGTTGTTGTATTAATATTACTATTATATCAACTTCTATGTTTACTTCTGTTTACCCAACTAGGAGAATCCTGTATGGGACGAGTGTCCCTAATAAAGACTTTGTTGTTGTATTAATATTACTATTATATCAACTTCTATGTTTACTTCTGTTTACCCAACTAGGAGAATCGTGTATGGGACGAATGTCCCTAATAAAAGCTTTGTTGTTGTTGTATTAATATTACTATTATATCAACTTCTATGTTTACTTCTGTTTACCCAACTAGGAGAATCGTGTATGGGACGAGTGTCCTTAATAAAAGCTTTGTTGTTGTATTAATATTACTATTATATCAACTTCTATGTTTACTTCTGTTTACCCAACTAGGAGAATCGTGTATGGGACGAGTGTCCTTAATAAAAGCTTTGTTGTTGTTGTATTAATATTACTATTATATCAACTTCTATGTTTACTTCTGTTTACCCAACTAGGAGAATCGTGTATGGGACGAGTGTCCTTAATAAAAGCTTTGTTGTTGTATTAATATTACTATTATATCAACTTCTATGTTTACTTCTGTTTACCCAACTAGGAGAATCGTGTATGGGACGAGTGTCCTTAATAAAAGCTTTGTTGTTGTTGTATTAATATTACTATTATATCAACTTCTATGTTTACTTCTGTTTACCCAACTAGGAGAATCGTGTATGGGACGAGTGTCCTTAATAAAAGCTTTGTTGTTGTATTAATATTACTATTATATCAACTTCTATGTTTACTTCTGTTTACCCAACTAGGAGAATCCTGTATGGGACGAGTGTCCTTAATAAAAGCTTTGTTGTTGTTGTATTAATATTACTATTATATCAACTTCTATGTTTACTTCTGTTTACCCAACTAGGAGAATCGTGTATGGGACGAGTGTCCTTAATAAAAGCTTTGTTGTTGTATTAATATTACTATTATATCAACTTCTATGTTTACTTCTGTTTACCCCACTAGGAGAATCGTGTATGGGACGAGTGTCCTTAATAAAAGCTTTGTTGTTGTATTAATATTACTATTATATCAACTTCAATGTTTACTTCTGTTTACCCAACTAGGAGAATCCTGTATGGGACGAGTGTCCTTAATAAAAGCTTTGTTGTTGTATTAATATTACTATTATATCAACTTCTATGTTTACTTCTGTTTACCCAACTAGGAGAATCGTGTATGGGACGAGTGTCCTTAATAAAAGCTTTGTTGTTGTATTAATATTACTATTATATCAACTTCTATGTTTACTTCTGTTTACCCAACTAGGAGAATCGTGTATGGGACGAGTGTCCTTAATAAAAGCTTTGTTGTTGTATTAATATTATTATTATATCAACTTCTATGTTTACTTCTGTTTACCCAACTAGGAGAATCGTGTATGGGACGAGTGTCCTTAATAAAAGCTTTGTTGTTGTATTAATATTACTATTATATCAACTTCTATGTTTACTTCTGTTTACCCAACTAGGAGAATCGTGTATGGGACGAGTGTCCTTAATAAAAGCTTTGTTGTTGTATTAATATTACTATTATATCAACTTCTATGTTTACTTCTGTTTACCCAACTAGGAGAATCGTGTATGGGACGAGTGTCCTTAATAAAAGCTTTGTTGTTGTATTAATATTACTATTATATCAACTTCTATGTTTACTTCTGTTTACCCAACTAGGAGAATCCTGTATGGGACGAGTGTCCCTAATAAAAGCTTTGTTGTTGTTGTATTAATATTACTATTATATCAACTTCTATGTTTACTTCTGTTTACCCAACTAGGAGAATCCTGTATGGGACGAGTGTCCCTAATAAAGACTTTGTTGTTGTATTAATATTACTATTATATCAACTTCTATGTTTACTTCTGTTTACCCAACTAGGAGAATCGTGTATGGGACGAATGTCCCTAATAAAAGCTTTGTTGTTGTTGTATTAATATTACTATTATATCAACTTCTATGTTTACTTCTGTTTACCCAACTAGGAGAATCGTGTATGGGACGAGTGTCCTTAATAAAAGCTTTGTTGTTGTATTAATATTACTATTATATCAACTTCTATGTTTACTTCTGTTTACCCAACTAGGAGAATCGTGTATGGGACGAGTGTCCTTAATAAAAGCTTTGTTGTTGTTGTATTAATATTACTATTATATCAACTTCTATGTTTACTTCTGTTTACCCAACTAGGAGAATCGTGTATGGGACGAGTGTCCTTAATAAAAGCTTTGTTGTTGTATTAATATTACTATTATATCAACTTCTATGTTTACTTCTGTTTACCCAACTAGGAGAATCGTGTATGGGACGAGTGTCCTTAATAAAAGCTTTGTTGTTGTTGTATTAATATTACTATTATATCAACTTCTATGTTTACTTCTGTTTACCCAACTAGGAGAATCGTGTATGGGACGAGTGTCCTTAATAAAAGCTTTGTTGTTGTATTAATATTACTATTATATCAACTTCTATGTTTACTTCTGTTTACCCAACTAGGAGAATCCGTGTATGGGACGAGTGTCCTTAATAAAAGCTTTGTTGTTGTTGTATTAATATTACTATTATATCAACTTCTATGTTTACTTCTGTTTACCCAACTAGGAGAATCGTGTATGGGACGAGTGTCCTTAATAAAAGCTTTGTTGTTGTATTAATATTACTATTATATCAACTTCTATGTTTACTTCTGTTTACCCAACTAGGAGAATCGTGTATGGGACGAGTGTCCTTAATAAAAGCTTTGTTGTTGTATTAATATTACTATTATATCAACTTCTATGTTTACTTCTGTTTACCCAACTAGGAGAATCCTGTATGGACGAGTGTCCTTAATAAAAGCTTTGTTGTTGTATTAATATTACTATTATATCAACTTCTATGTTTACTTCTGTTTACCCAACTAGGAGAATCGTGTATGGGACGAGTGTCCTTAATAAAAGCTTTGTTGTATTAATATTACTATTATATCAACTTCTATGTTTACTTCTGTTTACCCAACTAGGAGAATCGTGTATGGGACGAGTGTCCTTAATAAAAGCTTTGTTGTTGTATTAATATTATTATTATATCAACTTCTATGTTTACTTCTGTTTACCCAACTAGGAGAATCGTGTATGGGACGAGTGTCCTTAATAAAAGCTTTGTTGTTGTATTAATATTACTATTATATCAACTTCTATGTTTACTTCTGTTTACCCAACTAGGAGAATCGTGTATGGGACGAGTGTCCTTAATAAAAGCTTTGTTGTTGTATTAATATTACTATTATATCAACTTCTATGTTTACTTCTGTTTACCCAACTAGGAGAATCGTGTATGGGACGAGTGTCCTTAATAAAAGCTTTGTTGTTGTATTAATATTACTATTATATCAACTTCTATGTTTACTTCTGTTTACCCAACTAGGAGAATCGTGTATGGGACGAGTGTCCTTAATAAAGACTTTGTTGTTGTATTAATATTACTATTATATCAACTTCTATGTTTACTTCTGTTTACCCAACTAGGAGAATCGTGTATGGGACGAGTGTCCTTAATAAAAGCTTTGTTGTTGTATTAATATTACTATTATATCAACTTCTATGTTTACTTCTGTTTACCCAACTAGGAGAATCGTGTATGGGACGAGTGTCCCTTAATGAAGACTTTGTTGTTGTATTAATATTACTATTATATCAACTTCTATGTTTACTTCTGTTTACCCAACTAGGAGAATCCTGTATGGGACGAGTGTCCTTAATAAAAGCTTTGTTGTTGTATTAATATTACTATTATATCAACTTCTATGTTTACTTCTGTTTACCCAACTAGGAGAATCGTGTATGGACGAGTGTCCTTAATAAAAGCTTTGTTGTTGTATTAATATTACTATTATATCAACTTCTATGTTTACTTCTGTTTACCCAACTAGGAGAATCGTGTATGGGACGAGTGTCCTTAATAAAAGCTTTGTTGTTGTATTAATATTATTATTATATCAACTTCTATGTTTACTTCTGTTTACCCAACTAGGAGAATCGTGTATGGGACGAGTGTCCTTAATAAAAGCTTTGTTGTTGTATTAATATTACTATTATATCAACTTCTATGTTTACTTCTGTTTACCCAACTAGGAGAATCGTGTATGGGACGAGTGTCCTTAATAAAAGCTTTGTTGTTGTATTAATATTACTATTATATCAACTTCTATGTTTACTTCTGTTTACCCAACTAGGAGAATCGTGTATGGGACGAGTGTCCTTAATAAAAGCTTTGTTGTTGTATTAATATTACTATTATATCAACTTCTATGTTTACTTCTGTTTACCCAACTAGGAGAATCGTGTATGGGACGAGTGTCCTTAATAAAGACTTTGTTGTTGTATTAATATTACTATTATATCAACTTCTATGTTTACTTCTGTTTACCCAACTAGGAGAATCGTGTATGGGACGAGTGTCCTTAATAAAAGCTTTGTTGTTGTATTAATATTACTATTATATCAACTTCTATGTTTACTTCTGTTTACCCAACTAGGAGAATCGTGTATGGGACGAGTGTCCTTAATAAAAGCTTTGTTGTTGTATTAATATTACTATTATATCAACTTCTATGTTTACTTCTGTTTACCCAACTAGGAGAATCGTGTATGGGACGAGTGTCCTTAATAAAAGCTTTGTTGTTGTATTAATATTACTATTATATCAACTTCTATGTTTACTTCTGTTTACCCAACTAGGAGAATCGTGTATGGGACGAGTGTCCTTAATAAAGACTTTGTTGTTGTATTAATATTACTATTATATCAACTTCTATGTTTACTTCTGTTTACCCAACTAGGAGAATCGTGTATGGGACGAGTGTCCTTAATAAAAGCTTTGTTGTTGTATTAATATTACTATTATATCAACTTCTATGTTTACTTCTGTTTACCCAACTAGGAGAATCGTGTATGGGACGAGTGTCCTTAATGAAGACTTTGTTGTTGTATTAATATTACTATTATATCAACTTCTATGTTTACTTCTGTTTACCCAACTAGGAGAATCGTGTATGGGACGAGTGTCCTTAATAAAAGCTTTGTTGTTGTATTAATATTACTATTATATCAACTTCTATGTTTACTTCTGTTTACCCAACTAGGAGAATCGTGTATGGGACGAGTGTCCTTAATAAAAGCTTTGTTGTTGTATTAATATTACTATTATATCAACTTCTATGTTTACTTCTGTTTACCCAACTAGGAGAATCGTGTATGGGACGAGTGTCCTTAATAAAGACTTTGTTGTTGTATTAATATTACTATTATATCAACTTCTATGTTTACTTCTGTTTACCCAACTAGGAGAATCGTGTATGGGACGAGTGTCCTTAATAAAAGCTTTGTTGTTGTATTAATATTACTATTATATCAACTTCTATGTTTACTTCTGTTTACCCAACTAGGAGAATCGTGTATGGGACGAGTGTCCTTAATAAAAGCTTTGTTGTTGTATTAATATTACTATTATATCAACTTCTATGTTTACTTCTGTTTACCCAACTAGGAGAATCGTGTATGGGACGAGTGTCCTTAATAAAAGCTTTGTTGTTGTATTAATATTACTATTATATCAACTTCTATGTTTACTTCTGTTTACCCAACTAGGAGAATCCTGTATGGGACGAGTGTCCTTAATAAAAGCTTTGTTGTTGTATTAATATTACTATTATATCAACTTCTATGTTTACTTCTGTTTACCCAACTAGGAGAATCGTGTATGGGACGAGTGTCCTTAATAAAAGCTTTGTTGTTGTATTAATATTACTATTATATCAACTTCTATGTTTACTTCTGTTTACCCAACTAGGAGAATCGTGTATGGGACGAGTGTCCTTAATAAAAGCTTTGTTGTTGTATTAATATTACTATTATATCAACTTCTATGTTTACTTTTGTTTACCCAACTAGGAGAATCCTGTATGGGACGAGTGTCCTTAATAAAAGCTTTGTTGTTGTATTAATATTACTATTATATCAACTTCTATGTTTACTTCTGTTTACCCAACTAGGAGAATCCTGTATGGGACGAGTGTCCTTAATAAAAGCTTTGTTGTTGTATTAATATTACTATTATATCAACTTCTATGTTTACTTCTGTTTACCCAACTAGGAGAATCGTGTATGGGACGAGTGTCCTTAATAAAAGCTTTGTTGTTGTTGTATTAATATTACTATTATATCAACTTCTATGTTTACTTCTGTTTACCCAACTAGGAGAATCGTGTATGGGACGAGTGTCCTTAATAAAAGCTTTGTTGTTGTATTAATATTACTATTATATCAACTTCTATGTTTACTTCTGTTTACCCAACTAGGAGAATCGTGTATGGGACGAGTGTCCTTAATAAAAGCTTTGTTGTTGTATTAATATTACTATTATATCAACTTCTATGTTTACTTCTGTTTACCCAACTAGGAGAATCGTGTATGGGACGAGTGTCCTTAATAAAAGCTTTGTTGTTGTATTAATATTACTATTATATCAACATCGTTGAGACGGTTCACCATTGATGAGCCAGGCTCTTCTCCTATACACTTATCATTGCAATAAAAATAATAAGCAGTGTAAGTGCATTTTAGTTTAGAAACAAAAAAAAAAAGAACTATTGTATACATATACGTATTCACGCAAACTTGACTTTAAATACCCATTTCTTGATTTCTCAGGAAGCCTCTGGGACCAAATTTTGGTCGTAAAGGGACATTCTACACTTGGCCTTTCTTGATTTATCAAGAAATTGGGTTGGCCAAATATCACGGAACAAGTTAAATTAACGTTTAGTTTATTTTTGTTCCACTAGATGGCGCTCTGCCTTCTAGAAATGCTCATGTAAGCCTAGTCAGGATATGCCTTTTTTTGTTTTTAATATATATAAATATTGTTCTGAAAATAGAGCAATCCATATTTAAATCATTAAATCCAATATATGCCTTTTTATTATCTAATATATATATAGTGTTAAAATTATTCCTCGACCACTCTATATAGTCTATATATATATATATAGAATTATTACATATTCTAGAAAGGAATCATAATTACAGTCAGAACGCTGAATAATTCAATGTTTTGTCAACCGTTTTGTCATCAGAGGGTTACATGTGAAATCCGTGACAAAGGCGACATTCTTATGAAGTAATACGACCTGAATATGTTTTCTGGTCAAGGGTCAAGGCAATTTTTAATCCTTTTTTATCTTCGTCTGCGTTTTTTTTAGACAATTTTTATTGTTTATTGTATGCTCGTTATCTATTGAGGGAATAACAAAATAATACATGGTCAAATTTGAACTTAATATAAATATATCTTTTTGTGATTATATCATTTCAACATTTTGAAATTGAAAACATTAATTTAATTCGTATAAATATATTTAAAGAATAAATTTAATCTATTAGATAAAGTAAAATATAAGATCGTTATAATAAAGAAGAAAGATTCTTAAAATGAAAGACACTTCTGCGAGTAAATCTTTTTATTGAATTGAAAAACCACGATAAAAATCAAGGACAGTCAAAAAGATCTACAGGTCTTGAAAGATCTCAATATATATTTCCAATTTTCAATGATAGATGTCGCTATAAGTTAATAATGATATTTAAAAATCATATATCAGAGATAATAAAAAGATTTACTGGCCGAAGTATCTTTCATTTGAAGAACTATGAATGCCGGCCAGGCAGCCTCTATCTTTACGGTAAAGAAGAAAGAATTAATTAACATAATTAATATAAATATACTCTATGAACTTTTTTGTCGCACATGTTTATCTGAACCATTAAATAAACATATTTATTAAAATTACAAATATATTCTCACAATGAGTATCTATTTTATTTAAAAAAACTCTCAGAAGAAATCAATAGAACAATTTTATAGGTTCTGGATGCCCTAAAAATTAAAATAGATATATTCCATAAAATAGTCAAATATAGTTAAATTAAAACCCAATTCAAAATTTTCAGTTATAAATATCCACGCTGCGCGCGTTTGTTTTTATAAATATTTCTGGTGGGATAAAGTCGATATTATATAGTAAGCCCGTTGAAGAGCGATTAACACTTGAAAGCTAGCGTTTTTTATATAAAAAGATACTCATTGTGAGAATATATTTGTAATTTTAATACTTTTTTCACAATTTTATCATGAATAAACATATTTATATTCAAATAAGAATAAAAACAGTAGAGATGTGTTTTTTTATTCGTGCAAAGTACAAATTTTCGGATCTTTAGAAACTTGCTATAGGCATAGCTGTAAGTATTTTATCAACTTATAGCTATGTCTGTAGAAAGATTATTATTATTATTATTATTTTACTTATCCTTTTATTAGTCTAAATTAGACAAGATCTTGGAGGTTGTGCTCATAAAGAAGTTCAAGAAATCTTCTTGGCTCTCTGTACATGGATCCCTTGCTCTTTCCAATACAATTTAGTATATCAAATTACAAAACTATTTTAGACGCGTAATATTCTTTTTAAAATAAAACAATTTCTACTGCCCTTACTGCAATGGAAAGATTAAAGGGAGGGCCTGGCTCATCAGTGGTGAACCCTCCCACCGGTTTCGCCAGTTTAATCTACCATACCGCTGTTATATTGCATTTTTGGAACTTCCTTTTATAGTGATACTGATGCTTAGGGAGTGGTCTGTAGGAGGATTATAAAGATCCGAAAGCTTGTACTTTAAACAAATAAAGAAACACATTGTTATTGTTTATAATCTTATTTTTTATTTTATAGAATTTATATCTTTACGATATTAAAAAGAAGTAGTATCTGAATATTGTATTCATTTAAAAAATTTAAGACATGTGGCGACCACACTTTGCTTCAGCGAGCGCGGACAGAGCTTCACTACACATACGGGCAATAGTGTAGCGGCCACACTACGCCTCGGTAAGCGCGTGCTGGTGGAACACCTCACTACGCATGCGCTGGCGGCATCCGGGACTCTCTGGCCACGGCGTCGTCAACAAGGCTTGCTTCCAATGGCCGTTACTTCTTTTCTCTTTATATATTTCTGGCTTTAAATAAATTTATTTATTTTATTTGAAAAATAATTATAATCTTATCAGCGGCCTTTCCACAAGCCACACCAACACGCACTCAACCATTCCACAGACATATTCTGATCGTGCAACTAAAATATGCTGATGGTTGCGCCATCTGATGGAATATATATTGTAACAAAGTATTTATTATTTTATTAACAGAGTATCATTTTTGATGTTTATATTTTGTTACTCTGTAAACTTCCCTCTTTGCTATTTTTTATTTACCATTCATAGTTTGTTCTTGTCTTAAATAAATTGCTGTGTCATCCTGAAGTTTGTCTTCCTTAATTTTTCACGTGTCAATATAAACTAATCTTTGATTTTTAATGATTCCAGAATTTTCCAAAATCCCTTTATTGATTAATCAAGAAAAGCCAAACATGAAACAGCGTTTCAGCATGATGCAATCCTTAATAGAATTATTGTTTGTGAAAGAGCATTGCTCGATGTAAATATTTATTTGTAATTCTACTGTCCTAAAAGCTTATATCCATAGTTTACTTAAATACCATTTCTAAGTTTGCACCATTCAGTGTAACATATATAAGCAGAATGATCTAATACAGTATTAGAGATCTAAAGAAGCGGTCTGGTGGATTAAATCAGCGAAACCGCTGGAAGGGTTTACCACTGATGAGCCAAGCCCTCCCAATATTTTTTTAATCGCAGTAACAAGAGTAGAAGTTTTTGTTTTATGTGTAAAATAAACATTCGTGCGTTAATATCCTTTATATAGAAGAGAGAGATTGAGATTGAAACTACTTTATTTCAATGTCCATATAAGATTATATAAGGTTATACAATAATAATGAGATAAATATGAATGAATAAGATTAAAAAAGAATATACAGTTAAACCTGTCTATAGCGCCCCCTCTAAATAGCGCCTCCCTCTCTATAGCGACCGATTTTAAATACGTAGTACGATGCGATTTACATTAAAAGTGACCTGTTTATAGCACCCCTTCTCTCTATAGCACCCTATTTTGGTGAGTCCCAAGAAGGGGCGGTATAGACAGGTTTAACTGTATATAGATGAATAAATCTAAATATAATTGATAAATATACATATGGCTCCCACCACGGGAACGACTCCGCCAACGATGGACTGCGAGAGTTCTTTCCCACAGAGTGGACAGGTCGATGTGTTGGCTGGTGTTACCCAACTTAAGACCAAGATGGTACTTGTAGATGGTAGCCTTCGACTCACTTGTTAACTTCATTGCCTCAGGATGGAGGCCGACGCCGAAGAGCCAGGCCTGCAGATCCAGGGGCAAGTCACAGGAAGATAGAAGAATAAAGAGAAGAGAGATGGCGCATTATTGATTCATATATTAAAGAAAATATAATTCATACCAAAAGAAAACTTTATATAAAACAACATAATGTATCATAATATAATTGTTCTAAAAAAAGAAAACTTTATTATATTTGTAGAGAATTCTATACACTCTCTAAAAACACGTAGCTTATTTTCCCATTTCATTTATTTATATTTCTTTGATCAAAATTCGAAACTATTATAGACGCGTATGATTCTTTTTAAAAATAAACAATTTCTACTGTCCTTACTGTGCAATGAAAAAAAAATCAATATTAATTTTTAAAAGAATCATACGCGTCTATAATAGTTTCAAATTTTGATAACAGATGGCGCGCTAATGCATCATAATATTTCTTTGAATATATAATTTATTATAAAACATTTGACCGTCACACATGTGATAAATTTATTAAGACCTTTTTTCTTATATACAGATTATACTTAAAGATACAACAATGAAGGAATAAAAAAGGAAGAAAGAAATTAGAATAAACACAATTATATGCAAAATAAGTACATATGGAGCTTCTAAAAACAAAAACAACAAAAAAGGCATATCCTGACCGCGCCGACATGAGCATTTTAGATTGCAGAGCGCCATCTAGTGGAACAAAAATGAACTAAACGTTTATTTAACTTGTTCTGTAATATTTTTTCTGTTAAAAAAAAATTATATGAAAAAAATCGTATTTACACTAATTTGGCCTTATATACCCATTTCTTGATTTCTCATGAAGCCTTTACGGCCAAATATTTGGTCATTGAAATACAGCCTGCACCACGCTGACGAGGGGGCCAACAGCCCAAAACGCGTAGGTGGTTGACTTTTCTTGATTTCTTGAAATTGAAGAGATACTTCGGCCAGTAAATCTTTCTAGAAAAAAAAATTACTGGCCGAAGTATCTTTAATTTCAAGAAATATGAATACCGGCCAGGCAACCCCTATTTTTATAATTTTCTTGATTTATCAATAAATTGGGTTGGCCAAATATCACGGAACAATTTAAATCAACGTTTAGTTGATTTTTGTTCCACTAGATGACGCTCTGCCATCTATAAATTTTCATTTAAGCGGTCAGGATATGTCCCTTCTTTTTTTATTTATTTTTAATTTTAAATATTAATACCTGAATTTTTATATTATAAAATTATTTTTGACATAGAGTTATATAATTATTGGATTTGAAGATGTTATTACAATCTTTAACTCACACATGATTACAAGTATTTTAACAGGGTTTCGGAAAAATAGTGTATATTTTCTAGAAGTATTTTATATTTATTCGCGCTCTTTAAAGCACCATTAAATTAATTATTAAATAGACATTTTTCTCTTTCTCCAAATTTATTTTAATCTTTTATTTACGAAATATCCCAGGAGAATTCAATGTAAGAATAAAATGTCTTAATAAAGGTTGTGTTAGTGTGTTTGTATTTTAAAATAATATATATACCTAACTATAAGAAAGTTTTCATTGAATCTATGTGGGTTTTACAAGGCAGTGAATAAAAAGGCATCGTTACTGTTACCTTGAATTGAGTGAATGTGTATATATGTGCATATATATATATTATATATATATTTTTTGTTAACTTCTTTGTGTCTTTCTTACTTTGCTTCTTGGATCCTGCAGTCGAGTCTTTTGTAAGACTTTGGGTCTTAATGGGGGCTTTTGTTGTTATGTTGTATATATGTATGTGTATGTATATATCATACTTACATAATCTTTCTTTTTCTTCTTCTGTATATTCCCCACTTTCACAGGCCTATCTCTCTTGTAATCTCGGGGAGAATCCTTTATAAGACCAGTGTGTCTTAATAAAGGCTTTTGTGTGTGTGTATACCTAACTATATATATATATTCATTTGCAGAGATTCTGTGGTGATTCCATGTATAATAAATTTCCTTCAATTTACCTAGAATAATCTATTTATTAGCTTGATTGTCTTAAAAGAGAAAACGAAAATATAACGTGGTGAGTTTCTTTTTATTGAAAATACAAGCTTTCAAGCAAAACGCTTTTCTTCAGGTATTCCAAGAAAATGTGTGGAGAGGTATACCTGAAGAAAAGCGTTTTGCTTGAAAGCTTGTATTTTCAATAAAAAGAAACTCACCACGTTATATTTTCGTTTTCTCTTTTAACTTTTAAAACGTGGCTAAAGTATGTTTGATTGTCTTAATTAAGTTTTCCTGTATATAAATATCATATTACCATTATATATGATTAGCTTTAAAATCATAATAATAACAATGCTTATTACACAGGTACTCATGGTAAACGTTTTGCGGATTTCGACAAATTAGAATTGTTTACAATGAACTGTTTATAATTGATTCTTTATATTTATTCAATTACGTAAATTTATTTTAAGATATTTTTGTACCATATTATATTTTAAGTTAGGATCAGACATGACATGGCCACGCGGTGCTATTGAAACGAGGGCGATAGGGGCGTGGTAATTTTCTTTTCTTTTATTTTATTTTAAATACGATATATAATCTCTCCTTGTTTGTACACTATAATTAGCTGAAGAAGGGCTTGCCCGAAGGCTTTTAATCGCGTTAATAATAAAAAAGAGTTGCGGCGATATATGATTCCTTCTTTCTAACACTGGTACTATTACTGTTATTCCTGTATGTACCCTACATTTCTATTCGGAGAATCTGTATAAGACTAAAAGGTCTTGATAAAGCCTTTTGTTGTTGTATATACCTTACTATGGATCTAACTAGATTACCTGCCATCTGTTTTACACAATTATGGAAGACTTACACAACAAAACAATCTCTAGGATTTATTGAGAACCTGACTCAAATAATAGAATCTACCGGATTTTATTTGTCCTGGTGTGGAACCTACCCACATATTCTCATGCCCAGCAATGGCCGCAGCCTTGCAGAAAATTGACATAAACCCAGAACAGCAGCTTTACACACCCAAGATAGTGAACATTGCTGCTGCTGTGATAGAGATGTATGGGGACATCTGAGACTCTTCATTGGACACAACAACAACAGAAAATTGACATGGACCCAGAACAGCAGCTTTACACACCTAAGATAGTGGACATTACGACTGCTGTGATAGAGATGTATAGAGACATCTGAGGCTCTTCATTGGACACAAAAACAGAAAATTGACATAGACCCAGAACAGCAGCTTTACACACCCAAGATAGTGGACATTGCTGCTGCTGTGATAGAGATGCATGGAGACATCTGAAGCTCTTCATTGGACACAACAACAACAACAACAACTGGATTTTCTTGGTTGAAACATTTAACGAATGCTGCAACGTTAAAAAGAGAAATCTCTTCAAATATTAAAAAGTTAATAGATCAATCTCTACAAAGTGATCAAACTAGGATAATTTTATCAAAGTTCAATCCCCATTATAAGTACCTAGATATGTCATTTTTACCAAAATATTATCTAATCAGTTATATACCACTTATAGTCAAACGATTCATTACTCGTTTGAGAATATTCTTTAATTTTTTTCCAAGGAAATCATGTAAAAGCGTAGGAGAAAACGGCATGTGCTCTGTGTAAAGTGAAGATCACCAATGAACTCTATATGGTACCACATGTAGAACAATACAGGAAGAAAGAGAAGGTTTTTACTATAGAATCGACATCAAGTATTTATCATCAATATATTCAGTGATAGATAAATTAATTATGGACCAGATTCCTTGAATCATACTTCTATATAAATTCTTCAAATCAAAATCGACGTCTAAAACCAGACGCCATCTATTGACCGTCTCTGCAAACTAGCGGCCTCGGGTCGGTGACAAAGCCACAACACCAGCTTTGGCAAACTGATAAGCGTCCACCTAGAGACCATGGATTCGGGCAAATGGCCCTCGTCAGCCTAGGGCGGTCTTTAGCCCGAAACCATGGCCTCTAGGTGGACGCTTTTCAGTTTGCCAAAGCTGGTGTTGTGGCTTTGTCACCGACCCGAAGCCGCTAGTTTGCAGAGACGGTCAATAGATGGCGTCTGGTTTTAGACGTCTATTTTGACGAGAGAGGCGACCCTTGTCTCTTTAGATCAATTTCCTCCCCCCCCGGCAAAATTTCCATCTATATTCTTCAAATCATTTAACGGAAAGAAGGAACTGCTGATCACCACAAGATTGTATAGTCTATTTCCATAAATTTAATATTTAATTGTAAATACAGTCGACTCTCGATAATTTGAAACTCAAGGGACCAGAGAAAAAAATCAATTTATCAAGAGTTCAAAATAACAGGAGTTTAAACAACTAATAGGGAGGGAGGAGAAAAAATCAAGTAAACAAGAGTTTGATCTCAAAATTCGTGATTTATTATTTTTAACATTTATACAGTTATTGACATATGTTCATTTGTGGCAAGATAGTATTGCTTTAACTTCAAATTACCGAGGGGACCAATTGACATTGATTTTATTCAACTTATCAAGTATTTTTCGAGGGACCGGGAAAATATTTCAAATTATCGAGAGTCAACTGTATATGTATATTTCATCGGGAGTTTCCAATGTGGAGCGTTGGCCTTAATGAAGGCTTTTGCTGCTTTTGTATACCGGAACTTTATTTTATTCCTTGATTTGATTTTCAAACCTGGCTAATATCATTCTTTTATGAAATATTTCACCAAGAATAAACCTTCAAATGCTTTTTTTTTCTGTACAAAATGAACAAGAAATTAATATTCTGTTGGATTTAACTGGCAAAACTGCTGGAAATCTCCATCAATGATGAACCAGGCGCCTTCAATATCATTGACTTCTATAATTAGGTATTGAAAATAAGTTTTCAATTTTAATACTTAAAATTTAACATTAGAGAAAGTATTTTAAATATTGTAAGGTAGGAAATTTTGGAAAGACAAACTTCAGGTTGACACAGCAAATTTTTTTTATGTCACAAGAACGAAGTAAAATTGATTTTAAAAATACGAGAGAAGCAATGAAGAAAGTTTACAGTAATAAAATATATAGACATCAAAATTAATAATCTGCTAATAAAATATTAAATACTTGCTACAATATACAACAACAAATTTTATTAAGACCTTTTAATCTTGTACAGATTCTACGAGTAGAAATGTGTACCAGTAATAAGCAATGGTATCCCAGAATTCTAAATATAAAATTTAAAATCATTTTATATATTTGCATTTCACCACATATGCATATTAAAAAATAGACTCTTACTACACAATACAAAAAAAGAATGTACAAACAAAACACCCACACAAAACCTAACAAAATAATTGTTCAAAATTATTTCTGATATCAAAGTGCACAAAGCATTATACAAAATTATCTACAAATTCATATATAAAAATATATTTTCAAAATAATACTTTCGAGATTATTGTCCAGAAAAAAATATTAATATTAAAAAATCAATGAATATTAATGTTCTGTGAAAAAAAAAATTGCCTAAATGTTATTTGACCATGAACCAAGTTAGTTGAATCGATTTGTTTTATTAATAGGGAATTGATTTGTGTGTGTTTATTTTTAGCTTATCAATAAATTGAATTTGTATTTCTATTTATTTTAGGGGCTTTTAAACATTTTTATTTCTCACAAAAATATTTTAATATTTATTTAACGAAAAGGGTTTAGTAAATATTTTCTCTTAAGATATAATTTATTTTTAAATAGAAAATTATCAGAAAAAAAATGATATTTTGAAAATTTTAATTCATATAAAAATATTTGAAGCTCTTTTTAGAGATTTATTAAAATATGATTCAGAAATATACATATTTCTACGAAATATTTTAAAAATATTATAATAAAGATTTTTGAAAATCGTGGACTACCATAGAGAAACGTTTTTATATCACAGAGAGAAATCACATAAAAAATTATAGAAAATACATTTTCAGTGATATATGAAAAGGCCTCGTATTTAGTTTAAATTTAAGTTTGAAATATTTCAATATATAAGCTCTAAATTTTCTATTAAATTTAGAAAGTTAAACATAAATTTTAAAAGTTATATTAGAAAGTTAATTGCGTGATAAATAAATATATAACTAACATTAAATAAATCAGATCGAGAATATTTTTTAAAAAGTCTCGAAACATAAATTTCTATTCTCAAAATGAATTTCCCCTCTAAAACATTTGTTAACTTTTCAAGTTAAAAATACTTTTCACACAATACAATAAATATAAAAAGAGTTACCATTAAAACTACTATTCTAAAATGGTTACAATAAAAAGTTGAAAATATCCTAACATCAGTTTTGAACTTTACAAAAGGTATCGTTTGGGATTTGGAAAAAATAACAATGAAACCAAGAACTACGATTTCATCTGATAAAAGTTATTGTTAACATTGGTTAAGAAATATTTATTATATTTTGAAGTAACTCTGGTGTTTTTAGTTAAAACATTTTGATTATTATATTTATATATTAAAAACGTTGCATTTACATATATATAATAAAAATATAATATATTTTAAAATATATTAATATATTTTGAAATTTTCATTTGAAAAATAAAATTTTATATAAAATTAAATTTGTGATTTACAATTATTCCTTATTTTTTTACTTGTATAAAATTACATTCCAGTTTATTTAAAAAGAATTATTTATCGCCACAATAATTACACCTTATAAAAATTATGACGATTTATCAAATACATTTTACGACACTAAATATATTATTTTAGAAAGATATTAAATGATATTATCATAATGTATTACTTCCACAGTAAAAATGGACCCCTATTTTCGCGTAGCATCATAAAAACAACCGATTCAATATTGCATAAGATTATATCTTATATCATTATAAAATTCGAAATCTAAATAGTCATATTAATTTGTTCTAAGTATAATTAAAAGTATATATTTAGTAAAAGTAATATTTAAAAAGAAGGGTATAAAATAGAAACATTTCACTCTTAAAATTTTAAAATTTGCCATGAAAGTTTAAGTGCTATTTATTGTCAATGTTTAAAGTTATATTTTTCATTTCGCGTCTGCTATATTTTATTGTTTTTCCCGCCCAATTAAAAGAAACCATACGAGACTCTTCAATCTTTCTAAAGCTATAACAACTGTCGTTTGATTCTAACTCCCTATAATTAATATGAGGTTGTTTTATATCTTTGCAGAAAGTAGTTGAGTTTTTGAAAAATGTAACCCATTTAAAGATTAAGTAGTTTTTAAGAGATATATTTTTATTTATTTTCTTTCGAAAAGTGCTTCAGAGAATATTTTTTTTGTGTATAAAAGCTTGCTATATAACTTTAAAACATCCCGTAATTTATATATCATGTGTTTTTTGGGTGTTACATTTAAAATATATTTTTTAAAGTGAGGAAACGAAATTATAAAGTACTTAAGTAAATTGCAATTAGCATTTTAAATGTTTACAGAGTGAAAACAAAGCTTTTTATATATTTATATGCGAACACACACATATATTTACTTTCTATTTTAAATATTTCATATTTAATCTTATATGTGTGTACATATATATTGCCTTTACGATATTTTAGTGTGTAAATATAGGCTTTGCGCACTTTTAATATATCATGTATACTTTAATAATGGAAGGTATAATGTCTGTGAAAAAAGGAACATCAATAAAATCATGAAGACAAAGAAGAATGTTTTTGACATGAAGAACAAAGGATGATATTTAATTTTTAAATAACCTTTTGTATTTAGATATATAATCATTTAATCATTTCTTACTTTTATAATTTTGTGCTAAGTATATAAGCCAATAAAAATATTTTACATCGAAATGCTCCAACTCTTCAATTCAATTCAATTTCGATTTTATTTTTAAAAAAGCAACAATTCTGCTATAGAATATTTTAATTTTAATAGAAATACTTTTATTATAATTGAAATTTTCTATTTTAGAAATTTTTATATATCCGTTTTAATCAAGCAATAAAAATAGTGCATTTGAAATTTATCTCAAAAATAATTAAAATCACTGTTTAATATGGCGTTAGGTTTTTCTTCTATTCCCACTTCAAGATGCATACCAGCTTAACCATTAACCATCTTTTATAAATGTTTTTAAAAATAGATTTTTATAGGTTCAAAGTAAACACCACGTAAGTTAGCATTTCCTTCGAGTGCTTCGATATTCATTCAGGAATAGGAACAAGTATTACGATTAGAGAAAATTAATAAACATATTAAAATTTGAATGATATTATGTTAGCTAGAAAACATTAGTTCGCCACACATGTGATAAAGAAATAACTAAAGAACTAACTTTCTCAAGAACACGCTCAGGCCGCGAGTTATATGTGATTAGATAAAAAAAAAAAAACAATAACATTGCATGGCCGGTGGTATAAAACGTTGGTTTCTGACAGTCATGAACCGGGATCGAATCCCGCAATGTACACTTTTTTTTTCTGTTAGAACCTATTCATAATTTTCATTGTAAATAACAATAAACTAGGTTGCTCTTTTTGAGTGATACCTAATAAAGTTATTTTGGAACAATAATATTGCTAATTACAGGTACTATTACTGTTATTCCTACATGTACCCTACATTTCTGTGTTCAGAGAATCTGTATAAGACTAAAAGGTCATAATAAAGCTTTTTATTGTTGTTTTTCATAGCTCAGTTTGGTGAATTGACCTCGCTTGTTGGGTTGGATTTGACCGGAATGGCTGTAGATTTAAACAAAGTTTAATAAAATAAAAAAATATTTTTTTAATCTCTTAGTGCGAACCTGGGAATCAGTAATCATGACGAACATCTAGGTCACCAGGGCCGATAACAGCTAGTCAATCATAGATGATCTGACCACACTGACAACACCCCAGTACCTTCTGATGCCCCTCCCCTTAAAGGAATCTTCCCTGAGGCCCCTAACACCTCCCCTCCCCCCGACATTAATCTCTTCCGTCCATCTATGTGAAGACCCATCCACCCTAACAGGGTTGCTGGGGTAGGTGGCATTTCGATCTACAGCTGTGGAAAATCCCCATTCTGATACACGTATTTGTATTTACAGCTCCATTAGGATGATCTGAGCATTTCATTGTCTCAGAATATTGCCACGTGGAAAATTAGGGAAGACAAAAACTTCAGGAGGAGACAAAAATTTATTTCAGGCAAGAACAAACTATGAATGGTAAACAAAAGATAAGCCACGAGGGAAATTTACAGAGTAGCAAAATATAAACATAAAAATGACCAATCTGCTAATAAAAATAATAAAATTAATAAATACTTTGTTACAATATTCTATGAAAATAAAATTATAAAATATTTTTTGACCATTGACCAACCCTACAGTTTGGTAAATCATATATGTCATGCTATTCGTAAAGACCGGGTAAGAAATAAGAAATTTATTTTCCTACAATTTACCTAGAATAATCTATTTATTATCTTGATTATCTTCATTAAGTTTTCCTGTATATCAATTTCATATTACTTTTATATGTGATTAGTGTTGATGGTGGATCTCAATAATTACTTCTCTTCTAAATATAAATCTTCTTTATTGAAGGTACAAAATAAGAAATTACTAAATATATCTAAGTAAACATTACAAATAAAATATCATCTCTCTAACCACCTCTCTATTAACTCTCACCTATATATTCCTGACACCATAGAATTCAAGTCACAGAATATTACAATCATAGAATAAAAATAATATTTGACAAATAACATCCAACAATTAGCTTTTAAAAAACAATAATAACAATGCTTATTACTAGTACTATTACCGTTATTCCTGCATCTACATTTCTGCTTTGGAGAATCTGCATGAGACTGAAAGGTCTTAATAAAGCTTGTTTTTGTTGTGCATGTCATGGCAATTTGTTCATTTCAGAAGAAAGGTTATAAACATATAGAATAGATTTTGGAACATAAGATTTTAGCGTGTAGAATTTAGATAGAATCCCTTATGTTGGTGAACAGTAACAAGATTCTATATAAAATATCTGAAGGCACTATATTTACATATTGTAGAATGAAGTTTAACAACTATACCGCAAATGTTTCTTTTGAACGAAAAATCGTAATTTATTTTAAGGAGAAATAACGATTATTTCTAACCTTAGGGATGAAGTATGATAGGATGAATTGTGTTTATGAACGGAGAAGGGTAGCCTAGTGGACATGGCATCTGCCCGGTAAGCGGAACATTGTGGGTTCGATTCTTATCCCTCCACACTTTTATTTTTCTGTTTATCATTACTCTTCACAATTCATCCTATCATACTTCATCCCTAAGGTTAGAAATAATCGTTATTTCTCCTTTAAATAAATTTCGATTTTTCTTTCAAAAGAAACATTTGCGGTATAATTGTCAAATGTCGTTTTTACAATCATAAGCCGCATTATATTGTATTATATTCACATATATACACATACAGTTTTATTAAGACCACCGGTCTTATACAGATTCACCATAGGAATAAAGAAAGAATAGATAAAGCTCCTATACTCCAGGCAGCACAGAACCCAACAACAGCCTCTAGGTCCTACACATGTCCAGTGGCCACACCGTACATAGGTTAGCGTCTCACTGAAAAGTCGCGCCGTGTCGCGCGAGTGTGGAACATATTTGCATATAAAATCAAAGTTGCATTCCTTGGTGACTTTCTCATCTGATTTAAGTAAATCTTCGCTTCATCTTTGTTATACTTCTTTTTTCTCTTGGATTCTTACATTCACTGAAACAAACGAACCATAGCGAAATTAGAATGAATTTATTACACTAATTCTGGAATTGAAAAAAAAATCTATGTTTAGTTGATATTTAGTCCGATAGATGGCGTAAGCCATCAACAACGTTCAGTTATATTATTAAATGCTACTTTTAAAATCAAAGGATGATGAATATATAGACGTGACTATCATGTCCTCTGTGGTAACAAAGGGGTCAGTCACTGATGAGTCAGGCGTTTATTCACAACGGTAATAAAGCGCCGCACACGTTTGGTCAGTTTTTATGGCTTAAATTATATGGCCTTGTAGTTTCTTCAATGCCCCAACCACCATGTCCATTGTCAAATTTTAAAAAACAAGTTTTTTTTAATCATAGAGAGACATTCTTTTCTCACGCTGGAGGTTCTGTCCATTTGTGTTGCTGAAGTTTCTTAAACATTTAAAAAAAAATTATTTCTTGTTTTTATTTCGACTTAGAGCGCTATGTCCCCCTAGGGATACTTTCCCTACAAAGGTAAACTAAACAAAGAAAGAAAGATATTTGAAATATGTACAAGAATTAGTATGCAAGTTAGTTAGATGAAAAGAGAAAAATATCAACACAATTGAAATATGTACAAAGGGTTGGTATGCAAATATGTTTAAATGAAATCAAAATTTGAAGTATTATATGTATTCGAGGAAAACAATTTACAGATTGAAGAAATTATTAAAAAGACATCTCCTTATCGTGCAACTGAAAGTTGCTGATGGCTTACGCCATCTACCGGAATAAATATCAACTAATTGTTGATTTTCAATTATTTAATAACTAGACGAATGGCCCGGGCAACGCCCGGGGTTTACCCGAGTGCGAATATATTCTAAAAACGTTGACTTGGGTGGTCGCTATTAACAGGGTGGTCTGTATAGACAGGTGGATGTATCACACAGCTGATAACAGGGTTGTCTAGAGTGGTCGCTATAGACAGGGTGGTCTGTATAGACAGGTTTATGAGAGAGGCACAAACTTACAGGTTGTTGACGCCGCAATCCCCAGAGAGAGTGTTTTTTGTTGCATCATGCTGTGACTCACACGACGACCCAAGGTCAACAGGGGTGGAGCAGCAAGCTTAAGGCTTTCACCGTCTGGCGGCGCTGCTTGCGAGTTATATCTACAATTCTGCAAATAACTCTAAGGATATTCAAGATATTCAAGAAATTATTTTTCGAAAACCTTTCCGGGGATATACCTAATAATATCCCAGAATTTCATGGCGATTGGATATATGGTTTTTGAATAACAGGGTTGTCTAGAGGGGGGCAGGGAGGACACGTGTTCCCTTGCAGCCAATGAGCGCGCATTCTATCCGTGAGCTTCAGACAAACAGACAAACAGACAAACAAACAGACAGAATAAGGCAAATATATAAGTAGATTAGCCAAATACCATTTATAGATTATTCAAGAAAAGCTAGCTATGTACAGAGCCAATTTTGTTCACACTTGGTTATCTCGTGTGTCCTCGATAAAGGTCAGTGTATATCAAATATTTTTCAGAGTTATTATCTGAATGAAGATATACATGGTAAAAGGTACAACTTCCTTAAGTTTTATTAATGAGTGTATAGAAAACTGCTCTTAGATCTAGAAAACCGAAGACGCTAGATGGTCTCTGGGAAGTCGTTAAGGACTGTTAGGATGATTTTGATCAAAATATTCTAAGACGAAGCCTTATTTCCAGGAAACATCGATGCAGGGCTGTTTCTAAACGTCAAGGCTTACACATTGAAAACAATAATTTGCACAAACATTAATAAATTATTTTTAGTAAAGCAATATAATTTTTTTTTAATAAAGCAATATTTTTTTCACATTGTGTCGCGGTCTCACGCAATTCTGGCTTTAAATACCCGTTTCATGATTTTTCAAGATGCCTGAATGACCAGTTTTTTGGTCGTTGAGGTACAGCTTGCACCACGCTGATGAGGGCCAACAGCCCGAAACGCGTACGTGGTTAGCTTTTCTTGATTAATCAGGAATGGGTATTTGGTCAATTCTGGAATAATTATAAATCAACGAGAATAGTTTATATTTATTCCGATAGATGGCGCAAGCCATCAGCAACTTTCAGTTGCACGATAAGGAGATGCCTTTTTCATTAAATATAATTTTTATTTTAAAAATGGAGCACCCTCTGTATATCTCTAACTTTGTGTGTATTTTTTTCTATTGATGGAAATCAATAAAATTGTTTTAAAATCTAAAATCTTTTCATTCCCTTTCTGTCACAAAAGACGACGTGGGTGTGTGAAAATAAGTAAGAATTGGAACGGTCGGGGCGAAGTCGGTGATGGGACGAAAGGTTTGTCACTCGACAACTGTCATGTTGATTGACAACGGAGGAAGTCGGTGCCTGGACAGTTCTGTGACAACAGGAGCCGCTCGGTGTGTGTGAGGGGTTACATAGACAATTGACCTAATTTTATTGACATCTTGTCGATACATGTAAAAGTGCACAGTCTGTACTGTTTAAAAAAGATAATTAAATACAAGTAATTGTATATTGCCACGGGGAAAATTAGGGAAGACAAACTTCAGGATGAGACAACAATTTATTTGAGGCAAGGACAGACTAAGAATGACAAACAAAAGATAAGCAATGAGGGAAGTTTACAGAGTAGCAAAATATAAATTAAAAAAATGATACTCTGTTAATAAAATAACAAATACTTTGATACAATATAAAGAAGACATAACTTGACCAGGAGCACATGTGCTTTTTAAATGGCAGAGCGCCATCTAGTGGAACAGAAATAAACTAAACATTGATGTAGCCTATTCTTTGATAATTGGCCAACCCATTTTCTTGATAAATCAAGAAAAGCCATCCACAAACGCGTTTCGGGCTGTTGGCGCTCGTCAGCGTGGAGCAGGCTGTACCACTGCGACCAAAAATATTTTTGGTCCCAGAGGCTTTTTGAAAACCAAGAAATGGGTATTTAAGGCCAAACTTGCGTGAATACGCTTAACATGTGAAAAAAACTATCCTGGTCAGGATATGCCTTCATTATTTTTGATATATATATATATGAAAAAACAATGGTTGCCTGTAAAGTCGGTTTTACGGGCGAAGATTTTACGTGACAACGGTAGAATATTTATTGATATGAATATATTTAAATTGCACAATAGGAACAAGGAATTGAATGAAAATAAGAATTGCACAAATTTTAACTATAGAAATATATTTTGTTTACTAAAACATTGTACATGTAAACTTAAACTTAAATAATTCCTATTAGAGTGATTTTGTTGAGGATAGGACGATGATAGGAGAAATATGAAATGAAAGGAAGTGTTTCTGCTGTAATGTGTCTTGCGAAAGTCAAGTCGATAGTTGTTCCTTTTAACGTAGTTGACTTAGAAACGTTTGATACGCAATCAAGATTATACGTATTTTTCATGAAATTAAGAAACGAGTTGTCAGGCTTTACGTTTTTGTTAAAATCACCACACAGAAGAATCGGTATACTAGAATCAACTTGCACGAACGGTGGCACGTACTGGCTGTTGTGAATGTACGGACCGAGTCCTTGCCATAGTAACATTCCAATATCCTGCATACTAGCTCCTGGATGAATATATACAGCACCGAGTATAAACTTGAAGCTAGTATTAGCGGCGAAGCAAGTAACTTCAGTCATGCACATGTCACCCTTGGTTTTAATGACACGAGTTACGTCTGTAATCGCAACTTTGAACACTTCCGCCGTAGATGTCGATGATAATTTACGATAGATCGCCACTCCACCAGCCGCGTTGGTATTTGATTTTCAAAACACTTATTCAGATCGAAGGTTCAAATTTTTGCTAAATAAATTTGAAATTAAATTAAATTTGTAATTGTAAATGATGAAGTTGAAAATTAAAACATTTACTTAAATTAGATGTTAAAATTCTTGCTCAACACAGTTTAAATAAAGTTTTCTTATATCTGCCACTTTTTCTTAATATTTGTAATTTTAAAGAATCAATTCGAAAATCAAAACATTTATTCAGATCGAAGGTTCAAATTTTTGCTAAATAAATTTGAAACTATTTAAAATTTGTAAAATAATAATTAATTAATTATTTAATTTTAAACTAATAATTTACTTAACACTATCAACATTTATCAATAGTATGACATACCCTATAAACTCAGTTTCTCAACTTTTGTGTCAATCTAACAATTAATCAATCAATCATAGTTTACGATAATGAAATATCAGTGTACAATTATTTACCTTTATTGTTGTAGTTGTTGTAAATGACGAATCTAAGCACTCCACATTTTCACTACAGACACAGCTGACGATACTTTAACCACACGTGTGAACTTGTATTATGACGCTTTCTTGTTTTTCCAACGCCAAGAACGTTCGAGAAAGACAAAGACAGAGACAAGCATGCGCCGATTCAATGCGCCTAATTCTCTAGCGCTGCGCGCGCAGCACTCTCGTTCGGTGACTCATCGTAACGTTACCGGGCGTTACACTTTTTCATAAGTGACTCCCAGCCGCAACCTAATTTAAGACGTTGTCACGTCAAAAAGAAGATAAGTGGGCCAGGTGATGATATTAAAAATAAAGAAGGCATCTCCTGACCAGCGCTCTGCCATCTAAAAAGCACATGTGCTCGTGGTCAGGATATGCCTTCTTTATTATTAATATATATATGATAAAATATAAATTATCTATGTACAATATAAACAGATAGTGGACATTGCGACTGCTGTGATAGAGATGCATGGGGACATCTGAGGCTCTTCATTGAACACGACAACAACAACACTATGTACAATGAATATGGCCTCTCTACCACCGCTGCAGAGTTTGGTGGAGAATCACCAGCGGGTCTCCAGTGCCACACGTATTTCCCCATCTACAAAAGAGATTTACCTATAGATGTAACCACAAATGTACCCACCCTGGCTGGGAGTGGATTGTACGAAGCGAGACTGTCAGGATTTTATATGGTACGACCTCAACTTGGCAAATACACAACAACAAGCTTTATTAGGACCTTTTAGTCTTATACAGATTCTCCAAGCAGAAATATAGGGTACATCCTGGAATAACAGTAATAGTACAGTAAAACCTCCATGAGAGGACACTCCGGCTAGAGGACACCTCTCTACAAAGGACAGTTTTAATTGTCAAAATTATCATTTTTACTATTTCCCAACTCTCCAGTAAGAGTACTCGCTTGTACGGCGGTACAACTACTACAATAGAAACGATACAGAGAAGATTAGCATGGCCCCAGTTATACCAGTTCGGCGGTACAACTACTACAATAGGAAGGATACAGAGAAGATTAGCATGGCCCCAGTTATACCAGTTCGGCGGTACAACTACTACAATAGAAACGATACAGAGAAGATTAGCATGGCCCCTGTGATACCAGTTCAGCGGTACAACTACTACAATAGGAATGATACAGAGAAGATTAGCATGGCCCCTGTGATACCAGTTCGGCGGTACAACTACTACAATAGGAACGAGACAGAGAAGATTAGCATGGTCCTGCGCAAGGATGACACGCTAAATCGTGAAGCGTTCCGGTAAGAGGACACCTCTTCATAAAGAACACTTTGCTCTGAAATTAGGTGTCCTTTACAGAGAGGTTTGATTGTACCAGTAATTAGCATCCTTATTTTTCAAGCTAATCACATTTAATGTTAATATGAAATTTATATACAGGAAAACTTAATTAAGACAATCAAGTTAATAAATAGATTATTATAGGTAAATTGGTGGAAAATAAATTTCATATACAGGGTCCATTATTAAAGTAATGAGCATTTACTGGCAAAATACATTTATTGATCGTAATTTGTGCGAATGTTCAATATTCTTCAAAATACATTCCTCCTGCATCAATGCACTTGCGGAGACGCGTTTGCCACGCCTGAAAGGCACCCTGAAACTCCTCGACAGGAATGCTTCTCAGGAACGTTGTAACATGGTGTTGGATGTTTTCCACGGTTTCCCAATGTTTTCCTTTCATCTCTCTCTTGAGTCGCGGAAACAAAAAGAAGTCACACGGAGCTATAGGGACTGTAAGGGGGGTGAGGGATCACCGGGGTGTTGCTCCGGGCCAGGAAGTTGGTAATGATGAAGGCTGTGTGGCTGGTGGCATTGTCATGGTGGAGCTTGACCGTGTCTTTAATGTCAGTCCTCACGCGTGCGATCCGGCGTTTCAATCTCCTGAGCACCTCCAGGTAAAAGGCTGAGTTTGCAGTTTGTCCCTGCGGTACAAAATCACAATGTACTATTCCTCGGATGTCCAAGAAGACAATGATCATCGTTTTGATGCGCGACTTGCTCATTTGCGCTTTCTTGAAGCGTGGGGATGATTTTGTGTGCCATGCACAGCTCTGCCTTTTCGACTCTGGGTCGTATTCAAACATCCAGGATTCGTTTCCGGTTACTACAGAGTTCAGAAAGTCCGGTTGATTTTGAATCAAATCCAACAATTCTTGACAGCGCAAAACTCTAAGTTCTTTCTGGTCTTGCGTCAACACTTTCGGCAAAAGCTTCGCACAGACCTTACGCATTTGCAGATCCTCGGTCACTATTCCATGTACAACAAATGTGGACATGTGTAATGTGTCAGCAATTTGCTGGATGCTTAATCGACGGTCGGTACGCAAAACTTCGAGCACACGATCCACGTTCTCGTCAGTTCTGGCCGTTGTTGGGCGTCCTGAACGGGGTTCGTCGGCGACCTCCTTCCGGCCCTCCTTGAACGCCTTGTGCCACTTCCCAGACTGTGATCTTGAAAGGCAATCGTCCTTGAAGGCTTTTTGCAGCATCTGGAATGTTTCGGTTGCATTTTTTCCAAGCCTCACGCAAACCTTTATGGCGTATCGTTGTTCAAGCGAACGCTCCATCGCGCTATGTTACAAAAGTTGAAAACACACTTCAAGCGGAGGCATGTATCTCCCCTCACACTGCTCGAACTCAACTGACGACCGGATGGATTGAAAGGGCATATCCCTCCACCACATTTCCCACGGTTTCACCGTGCTGCCATCTATCGTCGCGTCACAATAACATTATGCTCATTACTTTCATAATGGACCCTGTATGTGGATTTACTACGGCGTCTTTACAAATGAAAAAAAGAAAAAAGAAAGTAAAAGCTCTAATTACATTTAATATTAATAACTTAGCAAATACAACGTTGTATTGCAGCGGTAAACAAACTACGTCCAACTCTGACTCCCTTCTCTGTTTTACAAGGATGCCGTATCTTCTCGGTGCGCTAGCTGATTCATATTGAAATGTATAAAATGACATTTAATGATTGAGTCATATACATACAGTAGAAACCCATGAGAGGACACTCACTCTGGAAGACACCTCTTTATAAAGGACAGTTTTAATTTGCAAAATTACCATTTTTACTATTTAGCAACTCTCCGGTAAGAGGACATCTCTCCGTAAAGGACACTTTGGCGCTGCAATTAGGTGTTGTCCTTTACAGGGAGGTTCTACTGTATATATAATTTTAACAATACATTCTTATAATAGATCTTTTAATGTTGTTGTTGTTGTCATGTCCAATGAAGAGCCTCAGATGTCTCCATACATCTCTATCACAGCAGTCGTAACGATCTATATCTTGGGTGTGTAAAGCTGCTGCTCTGGGTCCATGTCAATTTTCTGTTGTCGTTGTTGCCGTGTTGAATCAAGAACCTCAGATGTCCCCATACATCTCTATCACAGCAGTCGCAATGTCCACTATCTTGAGTATGTAAAGCTTCTGTTCTGGGTCCATGTCAATTTTCTATTGTTTTCGTGTTCAATGAAGAGCCTCAGATGTTTCCATACATCTCTATCACAGCAGTAGCAATGCCCACTATCTTGGGTGTATAAAGCTGCTGTTCTGGGTCCATGCCAATTTTCTGTAAGGCTGAGGCCATTGCAGTACATGATGGGTATATGGGTAGGTGTCAGTTCCACACCAAGACAGTTGTTGCATGTCCTGTAGGTTTTTCCTTGTGCCATCTTTAAATGTTCATACATATATAAATATTGAAATTATTTCCAAGTCGTAACAGGACTCTATGTTGAATTGAGACAACGGAACTCTACTGACTGGGTAGTCCTAGGAATGTCATTTGTGGCGACAAAGGATTCTTATGTCTATAGATTGATGGATTAGCCTGCAGGAACATGGGTGCATACAGGATCCTTCTAACTGCAAGTATTCAACTTATTGTCCTCAATCCATTCACGACAATTTGTACTGAAGAGTAAACTCGCTAAGCGGTCTCCCTATTTGGACCATCAGCAATTTCTAGAACGTCGCTTGGACTCACCAATACACTCATAGATAACTCTTAAGGAAGTGTAAAGCCTTTGATATCGCCAGTCGTCTGTTCTTTTTTTTTTTAAAGATGGAGGCAGTTTTGCTTACACGGCTGATTCCATACTCGCCTTTTCAGTGATACGCTAACCTATGCACGGTGTGGCCACTGGACATGTGGCGGACCTGGAGGCTGTTGTTGCCTGGAGTATAGGAACTCTATCTATGCTTCTTTCCAGTCGTGAGTCTGCATAAGACCGGTGGTCTTAATAAAGCTGTATGTGTGTATGTGAATTTTGTTTTACACTTGTTCATCTTGTGTGTCTTCAATAAATGTCGCTGTAATATCTTTCAGAGTTATTGTCCGAATCCCGATATACATGCTGAAAGGTATAACTTCCTTAAGTTTTGTCCATGAGTGTATATTGGTTATCTCGTGTTTCTTCAATAAATGTCGCTGTAATATCTTTCAGAGTTATTGTCCGAATCCCGATATACATGCTGAAAGGTATAACTTCCTTAAGTTTTGTCCATGAGTGGATATTGGTTATCTCGTGTTTCTTCAATAAAGGTCACTGTAATATCTTTCAGAGTTATTGTCTGAATCCTGATATACATGCTGAAAGGTATAACTTCCTTAAGTTTTGTCCATGAGTGGATATTGGTTATCTCGTGTTTCTTCAATAAAGGTCACTGTAATATCTTTCAGAGTTATTGTCTGAATCCTGATATACATGCTAAAAGGTACAACCTCCTTAAGTTCTGTCAATGAGTGGATATTTAAATACGATGACGCCATTTCAAAAGTTGTCCCCACAATTTTATGTGAATATAATATAAGGATTTCACTTTTCCCCCCCTTTTCTATAACCTGAATTGTGATTACATGGGCCGACCAACTCTCAGTTAAATCGATGATATGTAAATAAGTCGAATTAACATCAAAACTACGCGGACAAACACAGTGTGTATAATGAAGACTTAGAAAAATATTGAAAACCTTTTAGAGAGAATAATATCGGAAGACAAAGTACATTTACTGAATATGTAATTATACGTTGTAAAGATGTGTCCACACTGCCACATAGCAGAAAAATAATACTAATTGTCCGATAGATGGCAAAATAAATCTTTTTACAGTTGCATGATTAGAAAAAACCTTAGTCTCTAATCATTCTAAACGCCTAATCCTCTCTACATGGACGAACATTTATTGAATATGTTGAACAAATTAACGCTAGTTTTTCTTCACTCCTACAGGACCAATTCCTACAATTAGTAAACTGAAGAAGAAATATATCCAGGAAGGTGTGACTCAATAGTAGCGAACCTTTCCAGAGATTTCCAATGTAAACTGCTATGTACTCAGAAGGAACATTATAAATGTTTTTGCAGAGTTTCTTTTTATTAAAATTCGAACCGATTATAGACGCGTATGATTCTTTTTAAAAATAGACAATTTCTACTGTCCTTACTGCAATGGAAAAATTAATGGGAGGGCCTAGCTAATCAGTGGTGAACCCTCCCAGCGGTTTCGTCAGTTTAATCTATCATACCGCTGTTATATCGCATTTTTCGATCTTCCTTTTATAGTGATACTGATGCTAGACTCTTGTAATGGGTATTTTAGATGAACTATGGACATCAGGCTACTGGTGAGGCGCGACCACGTAAAGGTTTGCCTCCCAATTTCTGAATAAAAGAAACTCTGAAAATATTTTTATATTTATTTAATTATAATATTATTTGCATCTATATTTTCAAATACAAAAGTTGTGTCTCTTTGATAGATTAACTTAGTGAGGATCACTGATGAGCCAAGCTACTTAAATCACCAAACAGGACCAATTTCGACAATTAGTGAACTGAAGATGAAAATTATCCCCAATGTAGGCTGCTATGTGAGCAGAATGAACAATATAAAGGTTTTGTCTCTCTGATGGATTTTGGGCCTTTTTCAGCTAACTAGGGCTTGAAGCTTGAAGAAGGGCTTGCTCGAAAGCTTCCTTTTATCAAGTTAATAAAAAGAATTGCCGGGTCTTATGATTTTTTTTTTCTGTAATTTGTTGAAATCCTCAATACTGAAATAATAAATGTGCGAACTGAAGATGTGTGAAATATATTAACAATGTAATAGGATTATTCAAATAATAAGCTGTATATATTTACCATGTGTATATAATCATTCTCCATTTTTATCCCTTTGTATATTTCCCACTTTCATGGATTTCTCCGTCTTGTAACCCCAAGGAGAATCCTCTGTATGACCTGTGTGTCTTAATAAAGGTTTTGTGTGTGTTTGTATATTCCCAATGTAGGCTGTTATATAAACAGAATGAACGATACAAAGGTTGTGCCTCTCTGATGGATTATGGTAACGATGTATTTGGGGAGGTTCACCTCTGATGAGCCAAGCCTTCCTAAATTACCAAACAGTACCAATTTAGACAATTAGTGAACTAAATATGAAAAATATTTCTAATGTAGACTGCTATATGATGCACTAGCGCGCCATCTGTTATCAAAATTCGAAACTATTTTAAACACGTAAGAACTACCATTGGTAGATTAAACTGGCGAAACCGCTAGGAGGGTTCACCACTGATGAGCCAAGACCTCCCATTAATTTTTCCATTCCAGTAAGGGCAGTAGAAATTGTTTAATTTCAAAAAGAATCATACGCGTTTAAAATAGTTTCGAATTTTGGTAGACTGCTATATAAGTAGAATGAACAATATAAAGGTTATGCCTCTCTGATGGATTAAATTATCGATATATTTAAAAAGGCTCATCACTCTGAAG
>CP092869.1:3135019-3150847 GCA_030710605.1 Cordylochernes scorpioides | reverse complement strand
TTTGAGTTAAACTAAATCACGTGGGTATGAGATCCACTCACGCTATACAAGACCAAAGCGAGAAACCATTTAAAGAAAATATATATATCTGTACATACATAACTACTTGAAATTGTATCTATTATTCCTGTAGAAGGGCAGCTTGCGCCCGAAAGCTCGATTTGATTTTTCAAATAAATAAACTTATCCTTTTTGAATCTATTCGTTATTATATTTATAATCTGTTGGATATTTTCATTGAATAATATTAAATTAAATAATAAATTATTTCTTCGCCACAATATTTATCAGACGAACCTTATTAACAAAATAAATATACTCGTATATCTAAATTAAAATATTTCGCCGATTTAAAAACGAACAATAAAAATACTTAATTTGATTTAATAAGTATATAAAATCACACACATATATAATTATATAGGACAAACTATATTAACAAAATAAATATAAATCTAAATTAAAATAACGATGATTTAAACAAATAATAAAAATACAATTTTATTTAATAAGTACATATAAAATCACACACATATATAATTATTTTAAGACAAACTATATTAACAAAATAAAATATATCTAAATTAAAATATCGATGATTTAAACGAATAATAAAAATACAATTTTATTTAATAAGTTTATAAATACTTAGAGAAATTGAAGACAAATACTATTCCAAAACAAGGCGTACAGAAGAAAATTGAACTAATGAAACTTTACAAGCGTTCCCTTTAAATCTTTCCTGAAATTGGTTCTTTGCAGGATGCTAACCCTTATCCCTCAAGGGGGAAATTCCTTTACTAAACCTAACTACATCACGGGGGATTAGGGTTTATTCGATACTTTAGTTTACATATTGGTGTGTTCCAGCTGGTTAATTATCTTATAGTTAACTCTACTAATAGTTAGTGTATACTATAAATTAACCATTTTTTAAATTTTATTTATTTATTAATCAACCCCAGACGCGATATTGAAATATTTGAGACGATTACAGAAGAAAACAAACAAAACAACACATATATTAGAACTTAGAATTAAATGTGAAAAAATAATACAAATGTGATATTGTACTGGGATAAGGTGTATAAATTATTGAAAAGACATCTCCTTATGGTACAACTAGAAGTTACTGATGGCTTGCGCCATCTATAGGAATAAATATCAACTATTCTCGTTGATTTTTAATTATTCCACATATTGGCCAAATACCCATTCTTGATTAATCAAGAAAAGCTAACCGATTACGCGTTTCGGGCTGTTGGCCCTCGTCAGCGTGCCCCTTTCTTTTTTTATTAGAATTAAATATTTACAAATTTACATGTATTAATCGACAGAGTTCATAAAATTTATATAGACAAAGTGGCTGATGTAAGAGAGTTAAATCATTTAGATCAGGGAACAATCGATGTCTCATTTCTGTAAAGTTTGGACAGTCATAGATAAGGTGAAGTTTGTTCTGTTTCTCTTCAGGAACAATTTAGTGTTTCTGATAGACCTCTTTTATATAAGTATTTCTGGAATTTTCCGTGTGATGTGACAAATTAAGTGACTATAAAATTACTCTTTGAAGCATCTTTAAAAATACTATTTAAAAAATAACCTATTTTCAAATTTTATTTCATAGATTTTTGAAATGATTTGTGTTAAATATTCTCATACATTTAAAAAAAATATTTTAAAATTTTTATCAGAGTCATATTTTTAAGATTATTTTTTCTCACCAAAGTCAATTTTTCCGCTTTTTAAACCTTAAAAATAATTTTTCCTTTTTCCAACAGGTGAGCTCCTCGAAAAAAAGGAACTCTCTTCAAGCTTACCCAAGCGTTTACTGTGTCAGCCCGGTAAAGAAAGAATCAGTCTATAGATGAGTATTTTTTAGTTGACAGTTTAAAAAAAAACATTTAACCTATTTTACAAAAATATATTAACTTGTGATAGAGGTATTATTTGAAAAAAAAAAAACCTTTTTATAGTGAAATAATATTTTTAGAATAATTATAGGTATTGAAAATAGAGCAATCCATAAATAAATCTTTAAATAAAAAGGCATATATTGGATTAAAAAATATAATTTATTTTACCAATATTTCAGTTGGCTGAACGCCAACCTTTATCAAGTTATTATAACATATTTAATGTGTGTCAACAACAAACTCAGCGCCACATTAATTCTATTGACCTTATGTGGCGCTGAGTTTGTTGTTGACACACATTAAAATGTTATAACACCTTGATAAAGGTTCAGCCTACTGAAATATTGGTAAATTAAATGATATTTGAATCCAATATCAACACTTAACACTAGCAACACTTTTAATTTAAAAAGTATAGGTATGTCTTTGTTGGCAGGCATTTCTAAGCTTTATAACATTTATATAGAATATTCAAAGTATCTGTCATTTTAAAGAACCATGAATGCTGGCCAGGCAACCTCTATCTTTAACATAAAATACTTTTATATATAAAATTAAAATATTTATACAAAATCCGATCTCTCTTTCGCGCGGTCAGCACCACTAATGACGACATTGTATATACTATATAAATATATGTCATAATTTGCATAATATACAAGATGTATAATTTCTTTTCGCCAAAATAAGTATGTAAATATGTCAAGCTTGTGTTAAAATGTAAATATTCAAATTCATCCATCTATAAAAACTGTACAGAAATAAACGTGGCAGACATCGCGGGCGAATGCTATGGCACGTCGCGGGTATTTATTAATTTATATTTTACAATTATTTATCTATTTATCCCTATTTATTTTTTTAATCTGTATTTATTCATATATATATATATTATAAATAGAAAAGAGATTTTCTGCTTGATTTTGGAATTGTTGAGATTATCTTGATTTTGGTTATCTTGAGGATTAAGCTATGGTGGTGCAGTCGTGGTTGAATAATAATCTTGAAAGTATGAAGTCTTGATCAGAGATTTCTTTATTGAAGCTAAGGAATATATATGAAAAACATAATTTGATTAAAGTACTACCTGGCTTAAGGCGAGTAGAACAAAGGAAAAACAAAATATTATTTACATAATGTACAAAAGTTTTGAGCCGGCCATCGGGAAACAACAACAATGAGTTTTTATAGGGGAAGCGTGACCTCTGGCGGTCGATTTAACAGAGTATTTGGATCTATGAAATATAATTTTTTAAACAGAATAATATTTATTCATAACATATATATATTGTATTTAACCTTATATAATCTTATATGAACGATGTAATAGAGAAGTTTCAATCTCTCTCTCTCTGTTTCTCTCTATATTTAGCTACTGAATAATATTTAAGATTATATTTATTCCAATAATAAAAAAAGGAAACAAAATAGCGATATATTTCACATAGATATATTTTTATTAATTTTAGGCAACTCATATAAACTTTCTTATTTCAAATTGTGAAAATATATGTTGTAATATATTCCAATATATACTCATATCCCCATGTGTTATATAGTTATACTGTAATTACCAAAACGACAAAAATAAAATTTCGAGTGATTGACAGCTGGCGCCGGTAGAGGAAAAAGGTCCGAAAAACATGTCGGATACCAGGTGTGCCCACTTCTTGTTCAAACTGATTAGTCCGCTTTGAGACACGATGATTGACAGACCCCTCTAGACAGATCTCCCCTGACCGGTGTCGGCTTCACTTACTCTCTCGCCATCTCTGTGGTGACATCCAACATGTCTCTTCCTTTTGTGTAATCCCAATTCCACTCCTGAACTCACTCTAAACATTGTGGCCACCACGACTGCAACCAACATGCCACACTACATTCATCCAACAAGAAAACAACACTACATTACTACATATATATATATATTAAAAATAGTATAAATGTGATATTGTACTGGGATAAGGTGCATAATTATAAAAAAAGGCATTTCCTTATCGTGCAACTGAAAGTTGCTGATGGCTTGCGCCATCTATCGGAATAAATATCAACTATTCTCGTTGATTTTTAATTATTCCTAAATTGGCCCAATACCCATTTTTGATTAATCAAGAAAAGCTAACCACGGACGCGTTTCGGGCTGTTGGCCCTCATCAGCGTGGTGCAAGCTGTACCTCAACGACCAAAAAAAAAAGGTCATTTAAGGCATCCTGAAAAATCATGAAACGGGTAGTAAAGGCCAGAATTGCGTGAGACCGCGACACAATGTGAAAAAAGTACAAATGTGATATTGTACTGGGATAAGGTGCATAATTATGAAAAAGGCATCTCCTTTTCGTGCAACTGAAAGTTGCTGATGGCTTGCGCTATCTTGATGAGGGCCAACAGCCCGAAACGCGTCCGTGGTTAGCTTTTCTTGATTAATCAAGAATGGGTATTGGGCCAATTTAGGAATAATTAAAAATTAACGAGAATAGTTTATATTTATTCCGATAGATGGCGCAAGCCATCAGCAACTTTCAGTTGCACGATAAGAAGATGCCTTTTTTCATATATATATATATATATATTTTCAAAATTAATTTTCTCTCTCCAATCAAACATTTTCACATAAAAACAAATAAGGAAAGCCAGACGCTAAGATGCAGGAGGGTTATCAACTATCGATTTTGGACAGCAATGACCCGAGATCGGATCCCACATTGCGAACTGTTGTATTCCAATTGATTACACACAGCGCTCAACCTTAATTATACTTTAATAAACTACAAGGTAAAATGAATAAATATAGATTAAAAGTAAACATGGGGAAAAAGAGAGAAAAAAAAAAGAATAAGTCTCGTGGCCACGCGGCCTCGCCTGGGTTACATCCACAGGTAGTGACGTCAGAGCTCCAGGGTTGCCGAGCCAGCAATCTCCTCCCTCGAAGTGACCTCCTATTCATGGATCACTTCGCCGCTTAAGAGTCTCGAACGATGAAGTTCGTGTAGGTTTCTCCCCTTATTTGCTTCAGTACTGAGGAGTTCAATTGAGTTCTGAGCATTTCTCTGGTTCCTTAGGATCATTGGATGAGATCGAGTAGGAGAAGGCTTCACAGTATCTTTATTACGGCTGTCCTCTTCTGTAGGTATCACGTCTTCTTGATCTAATAAAGACACTGGATACTCTACAATCTCCCGTTGAGTCCCATAGCTGTAGTGTTCAACTGATGGAAGCTCGTCCCCGTTGCTGTCGTTCCTCGATACATCACTCTCTTTGAAGACACAGTCCCGAGATTCCACCACTTTCTTCATCTCAGGAATCCACACTCTGTAGCCACGTCCTCTGAGTGCATATCCAACAAGGTTACCTTTGACAGCTCTTCTTTCGAGTTTGGATTTACGGACTTGTCTTGGAATATGGACAAATACTTGACAGCCAATAGCTCTTAGGTGTTTAAGACTAGGCTTGTTCCCTGTCCACAGTTCATATGGCGTACTTTCACCATTGTGATTGTTGAGAACTCTGTTTCTGACATAGGCTGCGGTGTAAGTCAGCTCCGCCCAGGAAGCCTTTGGCAGACCACTTCCAGATATAGTGCTCCTGACAAGATCTAGGAGTGCCCTATTCATTCTTTCTGCCACACCATTCTGTTGGGGTGTATACCTTATAGTGTGTTCATGAACTATTCCGACGCTCGTGCAGAAAGTGTCCCATTCTTTGGAACAAAATTCCAAGCCATTATCCGTACGTATTCGTTTCAGTTTCCGGCTGGTTTGTTTCTCAGATTCTTGAATCCACTCTTTGACTTTTCCCAGGGTTTCGCCTTTGTTTTTCAGGAAAAATACACTTGTATATCTCGTAGATTCATCAATGATGGTTAAGACGTACTTGGCTCCTCCCCAGCTCAATACGTCGAGTGGACCCATCAAATCCGCATGCACCAAGTCCAACGGCATGATTTCTTTTTCCTCCTTGTGTGAGTGTTGAAGGAATGGCAGACGGTAAGACTTGCCGATCAAGCAGTCTTCGCACTTTTCTGGCTTTGCCGGGCTGCAATTAAGTCCTCTTACGCTTTGGTTCTTGGCCATCTTTGCTATCGTATATGCATTTACATGCATCAGCCTTTTGTGCCAAAGTTCCAGTGTAAGCTCTTCCTTGCATTCAGATGCAAGAGAAACATGATCATTCTGATCTATCGGAGAGGATGGAGTAGTCTGGACGTAGTAAAGTCTACCCAACTTCTTTCCCTCTATCAAGAGTTTACCTTTCATGTCCATAATGTAGCAACCACTCCTGTTGAAGACAACCTTTCTACCGTTTTCTATCATTTGGCGTACAGACAGAACACTGTGACGCAAATCTGGAACATACAAGGTGTTCTGGGCAACCATATTGCTGGCATCTCCCTTGTGTCCAACAATATTGGCACTGACATTACCGATACCACATGCTTCTATAGAAGAGCCATTCGCAATAGTGATGGAACTCATATTGCTTGTGCACTCTTTCAGACATGTGAAGTAATCTCTCTTGGGAGTCATATGGTGCGTCGCTCCAGAATCTATGATCCGGGTCTCGGCGGTAGCTCCAAACAAAGTGTTGCACATTGCCGACATAATTACGCCTTTGTTTTGGACAAACCTCTTTGGTCTTTGTTCATTCTTTCCTTTCTTCCTGCATTCCCTTGCATAATGGCCTTTACCTCCACATTTGAAACAAACAACCTTTGCTTTAAATTGTTTTTCTGTTTCAATGGGCTTCGAAGAGGCATTAACGACCATGGCACCCACATCTTTTGGTAGATTAGACGAACGCCTTTCTGCTTCTGCCAACAGCCGTCTTTTAACTGTGGCGGTCGTGAAGTCTGAATCAGGCAAGTTACATATGGTTGAGACAACGGTGTCCCAATCCTCTGGTAATCCACCCAAAAGAACCATAGCCAAATCGCCATAATCAATTTTGTCGCCAATTTGGGCCAGTTCATTTACAATGTAGTTTATCTTCCCCATATACCCTTCCATATTGCTGTTCTGAGTCAACCTTTCGCCATATAACTGCCTTCTTAGTTGTACGGCTCGATATCTACTATCCTTTGGTGCGTATAATTTTTCCAGTTCCTCCCAGACCTCTTTCGGAGTATTCAAATGTTGAACATGCAATTGTTGTTCATCATTAATCCCGAGGCAAATTTTGCAAACGCCTTACCCTCCCGCGACAAAAAAAGTTTTTTTTTTGCAACAAGGTCACTAGGGTCAGGCTTAGCCTCTCCTGGATTGATCAAACTCCACAAATCGTTTTCGATTAGAACGAGTTTCATCTGGAAGCTCCAGCTGGAGTATTTAGCACCATTTAATTTTGTAATCGTTGTGTTTGCCATTTTACAAAATATTTGGTAAGTAGAAAAAAAGGATGGTCCAAGTAATCAAAGGAAATTTGTTTACTCACGTTTTAGGCCTTGCGCTTCTTCAGTCTGACGTTTTAAGTCTTGCGCTTCTTGTCTCAAGTTTTAGGCCTTGCGCTTCTTCAGTCTCATAATCTTTGTTGTATTCCAATTGATTACACACAGCGCTCAACCTTAATTATACTTTAATTAACTACAAGGTAAAAGGAATAAATATAGATTAAAAGTAAACATGGGGAAAAAGAGAGAAAAAAAAAAAGAATAAGTCTCGTGGCCACGCGGCCTCGCCTGGGTTGGTTACATCCACAGGTAGTGACGTCAGAGCTCCAGGGTTGCCGAGCCAGCACGAACTTTTGTTTTTACTGAAGAAAAACATTTATTCAATGGCCCCCGATTCTAACAAAATTTACCAAAGAATACGAATAATCAAAGGGCAAAAGTCGAGCTCCTTTCTACATGTGTAAATTTGTAGACGTACTCAGAATAAAAACATTCACAAAATTGAAAAATTGTTTTTTTTTATCAAAAACTCAAATCTTTTATAAAGTTAGATTATAGAGTAGAGGCAATATGAGAAAGCTATGCTTAATAATACATTTGTAATATTCGATAGATATAAAATATTCTGTTGAAATATAAAGAAATGTACAATAAAATACACCTTTTAAGCGCAGATTATATATATAACATCTTAAAATATAAAATATCATATATATATCATGATATTTTTATATGACAGCTTAATAATTAACACCTACCCGCATATTCTCATGTCCAGCAATGACCGCAGCCTGGCACAAAATTGACATGGACCCAGAACAGCAGCTTTACACACCCAAGATAGAGAACATTGGGACTGCTGTGATAGAGAGGTATGGATACATTTGAGGCTCTTCATTAGACACGACAACAACAACAGAATACTGACCTGAACCCAGAACAGCATATTTACACACCCAAGATAGAGAACATGCTGTGATAGAGATGTATGGATACATCTGAGGTTCTTCATTGGACACGAAAACAACAGAAAATTGACATAGACCCAGAACAGCAGCTTTACACATTCAAGATAGAGGACATTGCGACTTCTGTGATAGAGATGTAAGGGGAAATCTGAGATTCTTCATTGGACACAGCAACAACAGAAAATTGACATAGACCCAGAACAGCAGATTTACACATCCAAGATAGAGGACATTGCGACTTCTGTGATAGAGATGTAAGGAGAAATCTGAGGTTCTTCATTGGACACAACAACAAAAGAAATTTGACATGGACCCAGAACAGCAGATTTATATACCCAAGATAGAGGACATTGCTGTGATAGAGATGTAAGGAGAAATCTGAGGTTCTTCATTGAACACGACAACAACAGAAAATTGACATAGACCCAGAACAGCAGCTTTACACATCCAAGATAGAGGACATTGCGACTTCTGTGATAGAGATGTGAGGAGAAATCTGAGGCTCTTCATTGGACACAACAACAACAACAGAAAGTTGACATGGACCCAGAACAGCAGCTTTAAACACCCAATATAGAGGACATTGCCACTGCTGTGATAGAGATGTATGGAGACATCTGAGACTCTTCATTGGACACGACAACAACAGAAAATTGACATGGACCCAGAACAGCAGCTTTACACACCCAAGATAGAGAACATTATGACTGCGTTGATAGAGATGTATGGAGACATCTGAAGCTCTTCATTGGACACGACAAAAAAAAAAAAAAACAGAATACTGACCGGAAGCCAGAACAGTAGCTTTACACACCCAAGATAAATAATATGCTGTGATAGAGATGTAAGGAGAAATCTGAGGCTCTTATTTGGACACGACAACAACAGCAGAAAATTGGCATTGACCCAGAGCAGCAGCTTTACACACCCAAGATAGTGGACATTGCGTCTGCTGTGATAGAGATGTATGGAGTCATCTGAGGATATTCACTGAACACGACAACAGCAGAAAATTGACATGGACCCAGAACTTAACACACCCAAGATAGTGGACATTACGACTGCTGTGATAGAGATGTATGGAGACATCTGAGGCACTTCATTGGACACGACAACAACAACGACAACAGAAACTTGACATGGACCCAGAACTTTACACACCCAAGATAGTGGACATTACGACTGCTGTGATAGAGATGTATGGAGACATCTGAGGCACTTCATTGGACACGACAACAACAACGACAACAGAAAATTGACATGGACCCAGAACTTTACACACCCAAGATAGTGGACATTACGACTTCTGTGATAGAGATGTATGGAGACATCTGAGGCACTTCATTGGACACGACAACAACAACGACAACAGAAAATTGACATGGACCCAGAACTTTACACACCCAAGATAGTGGACATTACGACTGCTGTGATAGAGATGTATGGAGACATCTGAGGCTCTTCATTGGACACGACATCAACAGAAAATTGACATGGACCCAGAACAGCAGCTTTATACACCCAAGATAGAAGACATTGCGACTGCTGTGATAGAGTTGTATGGAGAAATCTGTGGCTCTTCATTGGACATGACAACAACAAAACAGCTAAATACTGTCCATCCTGCGATATTGGGAGAGCTTGTTTTATGAATGGTGCACCCTCCCAGCTGTTTAGCCAATTCAATCTACCAGAACATTGTATGATATATCATGGCATTTTGACTACTATGGGATATTGACCTATTCTACCTTAAATCTGGACTATAAAGGATCTTTTGATTTTTTTATAGAAGTTATTTAATGAATTTATATAAAGACAAAATATGCTTATAGCAAGCAATAGAAATACATTAATGAACAAAACTTAGAAAAGTTTCATTAATTGTTGCATCAATTTTAATACGCCCCTACATTTTTCAAAATATTCTAAAATATTTAATATTTATTTAAAACAGATTATTTATATTATCATCATTCCTTTTAATAATTTTCATTCCTTTTGTAATATTGTTATTGTACATATATCTTGATTGGTTATTGAAGCGAGAGAGGACCTGAACCAAGACAGCGGATCACGACCTACGAGGAAGAATAAATAAACACAATAACTTTAAAAGGTAATTTATTTAATTTTATTTATTTGCTTTAAGTATGGAAACCCGCTCGGTGTATAACACCAAGAAGGAGGAAACCAAAGTCGATGACTCTGCAAAGCTGCAACTTGGTGCAACAATATTTTAAACATAAACCACTCCTTATTTGCATATATAACGGTGGATTTCTCATATATATAAATTAAAACACACACGTACTCCTTTTGAAAATGAATTATAAGATAAAAATATATTTAAAAAATAAATATATACATGCTAAATGGTACAACTTCATTAAGATTTGCCCATTAGTATATATTTAAATAAATTTATAAACTATATTTTTACGAAACATTATAGATTAGTAACTTTGTTTAATATTTAAAGTGAATTCATATTGATGCTTGACAATAACAACACACAAAACACATTGACAATTTATTTAGATTTATTTAAGAAGTTATATATATATATATAATAAATCAATGTATATCCTTTCTCTGTATATTTATTATTATTAAATTAATAAATATATTCACTGAATATATATTTTTTCAAATTTGACCATTATTAAGAGTATCAAATTTTTTTTCTCTGTAATCAATAGAAGGTTGTTAATTCTATTCAATTTAAATTTCATTTGAAATGCTACCAAACGAAAATTGTAGATAGAGAAAGGGAGAATAATTTATTCTAATTAAACTATAATTAAATCCCTAATTGACTTTTCTATTCAACTACTTCAAATACATTATATGCAAAATACTTTCCTTAGAATATATACATTGGATACAGTTAACTGAGTTTTATCATTGAAGGAAATTTAGCCGCAAGTTATTGATGAAATTCTGTGAATAGAAGTAAATTAAAACTTGGTGAATCTGGCAACATTTCTAGCAATCTTCTGCTGGAATCTATTTGTTCCCGAAGGAATTAATTTCATACTTGGATTCATTGATTCTATCTATTTCCATAGAATTTCTGTTGGCGGAAAACTATTAAATTTATATATACTGGAGTAATATATTGATAGAGTTTGACATATTCCAGATTTAATTTAACAGAATAAATGGATAGTAAATTTAGAGGTTGATATGCAAATATGTATATTCAAAGAACACATTGATAATGGCACAGATATTTGCATAGCGGATCAAGAATGTACAGTCTGTTTTGGATTTTAAGAAACATAATTATTTTTAGAGAATATTCAAATTATATATACCTATATAGATTGATTGATATATAATTTATATAATATACAACAACTATCTTTATTAAGACCTTTTAGTCTTATACAGATTCTCCAAGTAGAAATGTAAGATACATACAGGAAAAAAGTAATAGTACCTTAATGGTAATATGATATTCATATACAGGAAAAAAAAACTATATTAATACAATCAAGCTAATAGATTAGTCAGAGTAAATTGGAGGAAAAGAAATTTATGATACATGGATTTAACGCGGATTCACCACAAATGAAGATGAAAAAGCAAAAGCTAATCACAATCAATATTGGGATAATGAAATGTATACATTGTAATATAATATATTAATGTGAAAATAAAAACGAAAAAGTTCAGATGTTGTTATTAAAATTTAAAAAAGGCATATCCTGACCAATATATATATATATACTCATGGACAAAACTTAAGGAAGTGAAAAGTCTTTGTTGTCGGCTGTCGTCTGTTTTTTTTTTATTGTCTGAATCCCGATATACATGCTAAAAGGTACAACTTCCTTAAGTTTTGTCTATGAGTGTATATTGGTTATCTCGTGTGTCTTCAATAAAAGTCACTGTAATATCTTTCAGAGTTATTGTCTGAATCCCGATATATATGCTAAAAGGTACAACTTCCTTAAGTTTTGTCCATGAGTGTATATTGGTTATCTCGTGTGTCTTCAATAAAGGTTACTGTAATATCTTTCAGAGTTATTGTCTGAATCCCGATATATATGCTTAAAGGTACAACTTCCTTAAGTTTTGTCCATGAGTGTATATTGGTTATCTCGTGTGTCTTCAATAAAGGTCACTGTAATATCTTTCAGAGTTATTGTCTGAATCCCGATATACATGCTAAAAGGTACAACATCCTTAAGTTTTGTCCATGAGTGTATATTGGTTATCTCGTGTGTCTTCAATAAAGGTCACTGTAATATCTTTCAGAGTTATTGTCTGAATCCCGATATACATGCTAAAAGGTACAACTTCCTTAAGTTTTGTCCATGAGTGTATATTGGTTATCTCGTGTGTCTTCAATAAAGGTCACTGTAATATCTTTCAGAGTTTTTGTCTGAATCCCGATATACATGCTAAAAGGTACAACTTCCTTAAGTTTTGTCCATGAGTGTATATTGGTTATCTCGTATGTCTTCAATAAAGGTCACTGTAATATCTTTCAGAGTTTTTGTCTGAATCCCGATATACATGCTTAAAGGTACAACTTCCTTAAGTTTTGTCCATGAGTGTATATTGGTTATCTCGTGTGTCTTCAATAAAGGTCACTGTAATATCTTTCAGAGTTTTTGTCTGAATCCCGATATACATGCTAAAAGGTACAACTTCCTTAAGTTTTGTCCATGAGTGTATATTGGTTATCTCGTGTGTCTTCAATAAAGGTCACTGTAATATCTTTCAGAGTTTTTGTCTGAATCCCGATATACATGCTAAAAGGTACAATACAATATAATAAAGCTTGTGATAGTAAAACGACATTTGAAAATTATCCCGCATGTGTTTCTTTTGAACGAAAAATCAAAATTTATTTCAAGGAGAAATAACGGTCATTTCTAACCTTAGGGATGAGGTATGAAAGGATGAATTGTGAAGAGTAATGATAAAAGCCATTCATGAACGCGTTTCGGGCTGATGGCGCTCGTCAGCATGGAGTAGGCTGTAACCACTGCGACCAAAAATATTTTTGGTCTCAGAGACTTCTTTAGAAACCAAGAAATGGATATTTAAGGCCAAATTTTCGTAAATACGCCTAACACACCTAAATATAAACAAATAAATCACTATTTAATCTGTATAAAAATAAATTATTTAATTTTTGCAGTAAAAACTTTATATAAATATGCTTTTTTTTACGGAAATGTTTTAAGAATAATTAATAAATTTGAATGCTGAACATTTTTTTCATTAAATTTTAATTGACTAGTATTTTCAAATAAATATTGAAAGGATTTGAAGAAAAACATTGAGAAAAAAAATTTTCCTTTCAAATAGTAAAGTTTAATCAAATTTTTAAGTTGTTTTCACATTCATTTTTTAGAGGAATATAAATTCTTTACAACATTATGAATGAAAATTTAGTTTAAATATTTTAAAAGGTTATATAAAATGAAGTAAAGATGGTGTATAATTTTCTTACAACATGAACCTTAGATTATTAAAACATTGAATCAGTAAACAAGAGGGCAACCACTTCGCTCAATTACATTACTTCATTTTTCATATAACATTTTTTGTAAACAAAAAAGGTGATGATGATAAATTCAATGAATATTTACACAATCATAGAAAAATTATATCAAACTCTATATAAACATAAATATTCTAACTAAATTAAACAGATGGATTCAATTTATACATAAGACTAATACGTTTTTTAAAAATTGCATTATCCATTTTAAAGCAACCATTCATCATATATATATTTTAGTACAGTATCAAATTTGTAATATTTTTTTTCATATTGTTTGCGGTCTCAAAGCAATACTGGCTTTAACTACTCGTTTCATGATTTTTCAGGATGTCTGAATGACCAGTTTTTTGGTCGTTGAGGTACAGATTGCACCACGCTGACGAGGGCCGACAGCCCGTAAAGCGTAGGCTGGTTAACCTTTCTTGATTAATCAAGAATAGGAATTTGGAAAATTCTGAAATAATTAAAAATCAACGAATAGTGATATTTATTCTGATAGATGGCGCAAGCCATCAGAAACTTTCAATTTCACGATAAGGAGATGCCTTTTTCATAATATATATTTTTGTGTACCATTTATAATTATTTGTATTTTAAAGTTTATTGTAACTTTCGTTTGAGAAAAGTAAAGGTCTGTTAATTTCCCCAATTAACACAATTTATTTGAGAAATTTATGTTAATATTTTATAAATCTGGAGAACAGGCTTTCATAAATGATGTGTGTTCTTCAAATTTCTCTGTAGTAGTTTATAGTAAGTTGATCCTGTCTACTGATTGTCGTGGTAGGCAGGTTTGTGCAGTCATGGGGCCAGTGGTTTCAGGGTTCAATGGATAACACAAACCATGATCTCCATGTGGACGCTTCTACTCTTATCACTCTCCCTATATTAAAAAGGATACTTTTACAACAGAAGTTGGGTCTTTGGTTCCTAAATGGACATCTTCGCTTCATCACCTGGAAATGAAACATCCACAAACTCCTATATGTACACAATTTATCTCTTGTCTACATCATTGCTGCGTTAGAATTTACATTCTATACAAAATCGGTTAACCTAACAATAAGGATATCTTCTCCTTGTGGTATATAGGGTTAGAATTGAACATATTTAAATTACAACACGGGACACGAACTATTGATCTTGTACATTCAATATGTGGCCCTCAATTAATACTTATGTAGACTATTTTGTCTTAGCACACATGGCCCTTATCTACCTTTAATATTATGATATTTTATTATGATTATTTTAAGCACTCATTGAGCTATGAACTTAGAATCAAATTTGTGCAATACCGAATTTATCCCCGACTTTCCACGTTACATGTTTTATTGTCCGGAACTGAAGGAGGAGAGAGAAATTTCCCGTTAAAAGATTGGTTATGACAACAAGTCGCCATATGTTCTAATGGAAAAAGTAGTTAAAAACAAACCCAATACATTAGCTTTTTACACATTCTGGAAAACATCACAGACAATAGGCATACCACAGATGATGGATCCAATTTAAAGAAAGGTCGATCTTAATATCCACTGCTATGTGTACTTCGGTATCTGGGAGAATCTGAATGAGACGATTGTCCTTAATAATGTCTTTTGTTGTTGTTTCTTTTTCGTGGGGAACAAAAGGGGAATGCATTCTGAATCCTTATACCATTGATTAAAGTTGATCTAAATCCACTTTTAAACGCCGTTTCCAACTTCAAAGGTAGGTGAGCGGTCGCCTCCAAAAATCATATATTTTTATGTCGCTTTTCAGCGTTCGTTGTTTGTGTACAATGTTTCTACAATGTAGGGTGTTTGTAGATACAGCTGATATACTTTATTGCCAGTTAATGGAACTAGGTAGATGTCTCAAATATCCGCCATCATTGTCTACGGCCGTCCAGGTCTCTGGCTCCGTCTTGTAGGATCATCTTCATCCTGAAGACAACTCTCCGTATCTTCCACTCGCCGTAGATGTCATCAGACTCTGTCCTCCCCCACACTGGAAAGCCGTTTTTGGCGTCTGTGTCAAATTATTTGACAAACA
>CP092869.1:3108233-3134919 GCA_030710605.1 Cordylochernes scorpioides | reverse complement strand
AATCTCCAAGCTTTTCCTGAATCTTTAGTCCACTAATTGTATAGAAATGCTTCTTGTAGGTTCACAAAGAAAGAAAGAGCACTGAATGGTACTATCTTGAATCACTACGTAGATCTAGAGTGCGTTATGGCCATTATGTAAATAGGTTCCTAATGTGCAAATTCAGATTTACTGCAACTAGAACTGATGAAGATCTTCTTCCGTCATGGCGCATCTCCACGTTTCTTCATTACATCGTCTGACGTGAAATCCTCCAAGATCTTGAAGGGAATTTTTCAGAGTAATTTTGTGATGGCTTATCTTAGTCCAGTTGATCTTTTCCTCAATTCCCGCCCCCACTTCTTCGTGATTCCACTTTACTTCTTCCTGTGCTGCTTTGACTTAGCTTTTAGGCTCTTGTGTCCAGCTCTGTCCCTAGTTTCAACAGAAAAATAGATCCCCCCCCCCCAATATACTGTTTTTTCTAATCTTAGCCACTGATATCCTTTTTTGCCTCTTTATTCCCTTTATTATACCTAGATACCTACGTTTTCTTGTTTTTCTATCCTCTCTTCCCGTGCTTTACCTTTAATTCACCTTATACAGATTTCTTAGTTTATTTTTTCACAAATTTCGTACTTTTCTCTTTAGTTTCATATGTAAATTTCTTAAATTTCTTAATAGATCTTAGTTAGTTTTCTTTTATGCTAATTCACTGCATATAAGTATCGGTTCACTCTTTCTAGTCATGCATTATACCGGATGAAGGGCAGCTGATGCCCGAAAGCTTGTTGTGCGAAATAAAGAACCTTACCACGCTATTCACCTACTTCCTGTTTTAATCTATTAAGCGTGGCTATACTATGTCAAATTTTTATGCTTCCAACTTATCCAATACTTCTGAAGAATCCTCTGATATTTATATTACAATAAAAAGCAGACTCCGAGGATGATTTGCTTACTTTATGATGCATCAGCGCGCCATCTGTTATGAAAATTCGAAACTATTATAGCCGCGTATGATTCTTTTAAAATATAAACAATTTCTACTGCCCGGTAAGCGAAACACTGTGGGTTCGATTCCCATCCCTGGACACTTTTATTTTTACGTTTATAATTACTCTTCACAATTCATCCTTTCATAATTCATCCCTAAGGTTAGAAATAATCATTATTTCTCCTTAAAAAATAAATTTCGATTTTCGTTTAAAAGAAACGTATGCGGGATAATTTTCAAATGTCGTTTTACAATCATAAGCCGCATTATATTGTATTATATATTTCTACTGCCCTTACTGCAATGGAAAATTTACTGATAAGTTATGCACTCCAATTAATCTTTCCATTACAGTAAGAATAATATTAATTGTTTAATTTTTAAAAGAATCATACGTGTCTATAATAGTTTCGTAGTATCTTACTTTATTAAACGTTCTTTCAAGATTTAGGGTACTGTAAACTATGCAACCAAATCAATGGTATATTTCGTTGTATAGTCAGTCCTGTGGAAGGGTTTACAGTACCTGAAAGTTTGAGAGAACGTTTTAATAAAGTAAGTAACTCGGTGGTTTGGTGTCGCTTCCGGGCTAATTGTTCAATTTAAGGGAATGGACTTCTCGCCCCCTCATCATGGCAGCAGACGCGATGTCAGGTGTCAAGGGATCCTAGGATCTGGCGGCAGGAGATATCTCGCAGGGGTGGTGGAAACGTAAGGCAAGCAGGGGAAAAGCGCCAAGGTGAAGTGAGGCAGGAGTCTTGAATAGGCCAGGAATCCAGTAGAAGTGGCAGATGGAAGTGGAGGCAGAAGAGTAAGTAACTCATCCTCAGAGTCTGCTTTTATTTATAATTATTCATTATTTACTTATATGAGTCAATAGGTTGGTGGCTGTCTGTCTTATCAGAACTTCTTATCTAGTGACAAAGTTACTATTTACAGGAAAACACACAAAGTTACAATAAACTGGGGCCTACCGTAATAGTAACTAACACATAGAAAAGCGTCCACTCAGGAGTACAACAACAACAATAAAAAAGGTGAAAAAAAAACTTCACGATTTGCTATATAAAAACACACAAAACAGTACTTTATTGTAGTGTTGGTAGGGATCGGACCGGGGTCACACAGGTATGTGAGGAGATCACCAGACACGGATAAATCAGGCAGAGAACATTTTAAGCGTCTCTACACAATAATCCACCACACTGGTCTCTCGCAACGGAAATATCTTTATTTACGGAGCTGCTAACCAGAATAAATTATTTTTGAGCCTCGAGACCATAGCCCCCCTTTTATATACAAACATGGCCACATTCGTCCAATGAGAAGGCGGGAGAGATTGGTTCACTAACAAACGAAAACAAAATTCTTCCCACTAAAACCTGAGATAAGAAAAAAGTGCAAATATTTGTCAATTTGACACTAGGGTTAGCCTTTGGATTAATTGAAGATGGCTTCATCAATCTTAAAAGTTTATTGTATTACGTTTCGATGTGTGTATCTTACTATCATACTTTACAAGATGGAAAGCTTAGCACAAAGTTTGACCTTTTTTTTTTAACATTACACCTTGAAAAAGGGAGACAATAGGTCGCCGAAATTTCAGATATTGAACATTTTTAAAGGTGGTTGAATCTTTATCTCTGATTATAATCCAATAATGTGTTTGCATTTTCTAAAGTCTTTTGGTGGAATTATATGATATATATTGGAATTATCTACAAACTATCTATTCTAGAATTTCTCATATCGAGTATTTATTTCCATACATTCCTCTTATAATACATTTATACACTGCGAAGAGTGTCTTCACGCCCGTTGAAGAACGATGTCTTTCGAAATCTATAAAGATAAACATGTTCTATAGAAGAAGCTCCTTTTGAGTTTAAAATCTTTTAATATAGTTATGGTATTTCTGTGAAAAATAGACACTTCGGCCAGTTAGACTTTTTATTTTCTCAACGTTTCGACAAAAAACCTTTTGTCTTCGTCAGGAGAAATATAAAAAATAAAGCATTTGACATATTTTAAAATGATTTATTTTTATATTCACATAATTATTTAAAGTAGCCATCATTTATTCTGTGGATATTTCTGTAACTCTATAAAGTTGATTGGGAAAAATAGAACAATATTTAATGGATTTTAAATACTATAGAATAAAGCGATAGGAGAAAATAATTTTTAATAATCGAAAAAAAAAAAAAAAGGTAGTCGATTATTAAAAATTATTTTCTCCTATCGCTTTATTCTATAGTATTTATAATCCAAGGAGAAAGTTTCCATGTTTATAAAAATTTAATGGATTTTTTTATTTTTTTCAATTTCAATAATATTTTATATGGTCACCCAAACTTTCTTTCAAAAATTAAATTAGATAGAAAAACAAAAAAAGCCATTATAAAATTACACCATTTGATGTACAATCCCTAGTTAAAAATTCAAATAATCAATAGGGTTATTTGTTTAAAATCATGAATATTGTATGACCGATTTTTAGTCAAATTCTTTTTTTTTTTTTTCATAGAAAAAGAAAAAATTCTGAGAGAGAAAAAGTTGTAAATAAATGTTTTAATATTTTAACTTATATATATACTGATTGATGAAGAAAATTTTTGTTGTTTAATTTTCAGGAGTTGGAAGGTTGTGTTAAAAAATGTAAAAATTATTCTTTTTTTTTTTTTTTTTTCAAACGAATTAAAACTTTAGATCAATAGAACGTGCTGTGTTTTAAACTAGAATATTTTCTAACTTTTCTACTATAGCACAGTAAATTCTTTAGACCATTCCAGAAGATTAAATGAACTTTGTTTTTTTAAATACAATTTATCTTAAATTCTATAATTTTATCATCATCTCAGATACCATAGGTATTTTAAATGCAATTTATCACTCGTAGAAATTATTACCATCTACTGAAAGGTTCTGACATAAAATCTTTTTTTTTTTTTTTAAGAAACAAATTAATGTTTGCGGAAGAGCGATTGCTCGAAGCCTATTATATATTTATAATTGTATGTAATATTACTGTCCTCAAAGCTTATGTCCACAGTTCATCTAAAATACCCATTCAAAGAATCTAGAATCAGTATCACTATAAAAGGAAGTTCCGAAAATTCAATATAACAGCGGTATGGTAAACTGGCGAAACCACTGGGAGGGTTCACCACTGATGAGCCAGGCCCTCCCATTAATTTTTCCATTGCAGTAAGGGCAGTAGAAATTGTATGACAGCGCAAGTGTCCCTAGGGGGGCATAGCGCTTTAAATTGAAATAAATAAATGAGGTGCTCTGGAAACATATGTAAATATGTACCGGCCATATACAGAGATGATATGTAAATATGTACTGGCCATATACAGAGATGATATGTAAATATGTACTGGCCATATACAGAGATGATATGTAAATATGTACTGGCCATATACAGAGATGATATGTAAATATGTACTGGCCATATACAGAGATGGTATGTAAATATGTACTGGCCATATACAGATATGATATGTAAATATGTACTGGCCATATACAGAGATGATATGTAAATATGTAATGGCCATATACAGAGATGATATGTAAATATGTAATGGCCATATACAGAGATGATATGTAAATATGTACTGGCCATATACAGAGATGATATGTAAATATGTACTGGCCATATAGAGGGTGTTCTGGACAGGTTCTCAGCTGCTGTCAACTTCACAGTGACGTGTCACCCGTCAGTTAGTCACCCGTCCACTTGACAGTCCCGTGGCTTTGTCCTGACCCCACCATGGTACCTAGTGTGGTGCTCATTGTTTGTCGCTAGACTTTAGCCCTTCTTTTTTTGAAAATACACGTTAAAAATGAAACCATATTCTGCACGATTTAAAAAAATATATTTTCATATAAAAACATCATGTATATAAATACATGCAATTGAATTATAATAGGAAGGCCTAGCTAATCACGGATAAACCCTTTCAACCATTTTCCCCAATTTAAAAACCATATCATTCTAATTTTGCTATGCAATGCTATGATATTGTATTGGGCTGTTCCGATTATATAAATTCCTGTTTAAGGTAGTAATCTATCAATCAATTTATATGAAGAATAGTCGAATACATTATTTTATTCAATTAATACCATATTATTAGTGCGTTTTAATAGATTGAATTGGCGAAACCTAAGGTAGGGTTCACCACTGATGAGCCAAGCCATCTCAATGATTTTTATCTCGCAGAAAGGACAGTAGGAAGTTTTTTTATTTGAAAAAGAAAATCTTGCTAAATGGTTTAATTTCCTACATATAGGTGACGTGCTAATGCCTTGTTTTCAGACATTTGTGGAAGATTTTGAACGTTGGACACTTTTTATTTTTAATCTACAGAAAAAATAGCTTCAATGGCCCCGATACTTGGAAAATTTCAACCTCACCAGTGAATTCAATCAGCCAAACCGGACTCTGGTACATTTGTAAATGCAAAAGTGAAACTGTTTTCTGTGCATATATAGACATGAAGTGTAATTACAGATAAAAGGCTATCATTAACTACCCCCATGATTATCATGACCATGCATACTTGGTATATATCAAACTATACAAAACATTATATATGGCCGCTGCTTCGCAGAAAATTGACATGGATCCAGAACAGCAGCTTTACACACCCAAGATAGTGGACATTGCGACTGCTATGATAGAGATGTATGGAGACATCTGAGGCTCTTCATTGGACACGACAACAACAACAGAGAATTGACATGGACCCAGAACAGCAGCTTTACACATACAAGATAGTGGACATTGTGACTGCTATGATAGAGATGTATGGAGACATCTGAGGCTCTTAATTCGACACGACAACAACAACAGAAAATTGACATGGACCCAGAACAGCAGCTTTACACATCCAAGATAGTGGACATTGCGACTGCTGTGATAGAGATGTATGGAGACATCTGAAGCTCTTCATTGGACACAACAACAACAGAAAATTGACATGGACCGAGAACAGCAGCTTTACACACCCAAGATAGAGGACATTGCAACTGCTCTGATAGAGATGTATGGAGACATCTGAGGCTCTTCATTGGACACGACAACAACAGAAAATTGACATGGACTCAGAAAAACAGCTTTACACACCCAAGATGGAGGACATTGCAACTGCTGTGATAGAGATGTATGGAGACATCTGAGGCTCTTCATTGGACACGACAACAACAACAGAAAATTAGCATGGACCCAGAACAGTAGCTTTACACACCCAAGATAGTGGACATTGCGACTGCTGTGATAGAGATGTATGGAGACATCTGAGGCTCTTCATTGGACACGACAACAACAGAAAATTGACATGGACCGAGAACAGCAGCTTTACACATCCAAGATAGTGGACATTGCTGTTGCTGTGATAGAGATGAATGGAGACATCTGAGGCTCTTCATTGGACACGACAACAACAACAGAAAATTGACATGGACCCAGAACAGCAGCTTTACACATTCAAGATAGTGGACATTGCTGCTGCTGTGATAGAGATGAATGGAGACATCTGAGGCTCTTCATTGGACACGACAACAACAGAAAATTGACATGGACCGAGAACAGCAGCTTTACACATCCAAGATAGTGGACATTGCTGTTGCTGTGATAGAGATGAATGGAGACATCTGAGGCTCTTCATTGGACACGACAACAACAACAGAAAATTGACATGGACCCAGAACAGCAGCTTTACACATCCAAGATAGTGGACATTGCTGCTGCTGTGATAGAGATGTATGGAGACATCTGAGGCTCTTCATTGGACACGACAACAACAGAAAATTGACATAGACCCAGAACAACAGCTTTACACATCTAAGATAGAGATGTATGGAGACATCTGTGGCTCTTCATTGGACATGACAACAACAACAACAACAAAAGATATATAATTTATTCGTTGTAATAGACATTATGTTGAGAAATATATATAAGAGTGTAATAGCTTTCTTATTTTTCTCAAGTTTATAGATATGCCTTGTTAAAAGAACAAAAAATGTACTTAAGTTTTCTCTCTTAAGTAAACATATCGACAACTTATATGCCACTTAAATACCCATTTCTTGATTTCTCAGGAAGCTTCTGGGACCAAAAATATTTGGTCGTAGAGGTACAGTCTGCACCACGCTGATAAGTGCCAAGAGCCCGAAACACGTTCGTGGTTGACTTTTCATGATTTATCAAGAAAACGGGTTGGCCAAATATCAAGGAACAGGTTAAATCAACGTTTAGTTGATTTCTGTTCCAATAGATGGCGCTCTGCCATCCAAAATCTCATGTGAGCGTGGTCAGGAAATGCCTATTTTGATTCTAATATAACTTAATTTATTGCCAGTATGTAAATACATTCAACAGGGATTTGAGAGTCAGTTGTTGATGATAAATTTTAAGTTTTTACTGAAGGTTATTGTAGGTCGAACCCTCTATAATAGGGGTCGGTAACTTTTTGAATCGGAAGAGTCAAAATATTACAATTTACAAAATTTTTAAAAGAGCCACACAATTTTTCTTGCCAACAATAAATAGTATTAATTGATTTAATTCTCCTGTATATTAATTAAAGTAAACGAAAAATTGCGCTACAAATAATAAAGATAAAAACACAACCTTTCGCAATGAGTTTATTTTATTATGATATACGCAAGCTTTCGGGCTGGAGCCGCCCTTCTACAGGCAAAAATGAACTATTTGATTTTTTGAGAGACAGTTACAACAACAACCAAAAAGCCTTTATTTAGGGTCACTGACCCTATACAGGATTCACCAGAGGTATGCATAAGAACAAAGCAGTGAGACAAAGGAAATAACGATATATACAGAGTAAGAAGAAAAAGAAAAAAAAAAAAACCAAGAAAATAAAAAAAAAAATAAAAAATAAGAAAGAGGGAAGCAAGAAATCAACACAAAAAGAGTAGCAGTAAGAAAGTGAGGAGTGAGTATCACTTGGCCTTCTTCTGAGATATGGACTTGTGGAAACCATAAAACGCCGTAGCAATATACTTATTCTGGGTCATATTGTCAATTATTGATGGAAGTGAAGCACAGAGTTGCCCAGTTTTGAGCATAAGGGTTCTTCTTTCTTCTTTCAGAGCAGGGCAATCAAATATATAGTGAGTGATTTCATTTTTTAGTTTTGAATTACAGAAGGTACAAGTCGGGTCCTCACCGCAGAGCATCTTGGTGTGGTTTTCTCTAAAAAAACTCGAAAGTATTCTAATTTGTGCGAGTAGTCTTACAACTGGGAAAGGAAAATCTCCTAAAAGGTATCCCTCCGTCATGAAAGATATGTGAATGTCTTTGTAGTGAGAGTATAGCTTAGATTTATCCATTCTTGTAAGGTCGTTTTGCATAGATTGGTCTGCCGCTGTTTTTAAGAGCCTTTGAGAGACAGACACAAATTAAATGTATATAACTGTCTCTCAAATAGTTCCTTTTTTGCCTGTAGAAGGGCGGCTCCAGCCCGAAAGCTCGCGTATATCATAATAAAATAAACTCATTGCGAAAGGTTGTATTTTTATTTTTATTGTATATTAATTAAACAATTAAAAATATTTATGGAATTGAGTTTCTTTTTTATTTTAAAACCATTTCAAGCTTTCGGACATCTCTGGGCTTCCCCATGAGAACTTATATAATGTATAAAACGCCTCCTAAAGCCAAACTGTAGTATCAAGTTTAGCATCATGTAAATTGATACATGTAAATATACCAATATTTAATCCAAAATTTGTTTGTTTCTTCTGTAATAGGTGCAGAATTTTCAATATTGCGGTTTGTTATATAAAAATAAATAAAACTTCTTCAAATATTTTACATTTTTCTTCATAATTTTAAAATTTAGTTAAAAAAAACATCAATTTTTTTTGTATCAACAAACGATATATGTAAATAAAGTTTTATAAAAAAAAAATGCATATGAAATTCTATATAAACAAGCGATATATGTAAATTAAGTTTTAGCAAAAAAAAATAAAAAAAATAAATCAAATATTTGCATATGAGTAATGCTTTAGAAACTTAAGTATAAAAATAGGGAAGAAGTGAATTCTGAGTATTAAATCTTTGAAGTAAGTTGGGACGATAATGGCAGGAGTAGGAATAAGGAGATCTCCCTCTTCAAGTAATTTGGCAAACGGGGCTTATTATCCCGGAAGGAAATATAGCAAATCTGATGAAAGAGAGAGAACCCCTACAAAAAGACTTAGTGATAAGAAGAAATCGCCGAGTCCAATAAAACCTACGCTATCAGATTGTGATCAAAATTTGAGTATAAGAGATTTAATCTCTACAAGCCCCAAGATAACATCCCCATCCAAATCTCGAACCGGGACACCCAGAAAATTAAACTTGCTCGAAGGAATAGAAGAAGTAGAGGAAACTGCTGACAAGACACGTGTCAAGAAAAATGGAGAAGCTTTGAAAGAAGAGCTAAAATCTCGCCCAACTTTAGATCTAGACGTTCCAGATCTATCTGAATTGTGTGATAACCCATTAGAATATTCCCTAACAGGATTGAAGATTGAAAAAACTCCAGTTGAATGGTTGAATACTAAAACTTTAGCTAAAACCTTGCTAGATCAACTCGATTTGATCATTCAATCCTGTAATTTGGAAGATATGCCAATACATATTGTTTTCACCTTAATAGATATTTATGATTGGGATACGGAAAAATTGATAAAAACCTATAATAAAGAAATTGATGAGGTTTCAAAACGAATTCTTGAATTGCTCAATATTAAAGTAGGAAAGGTGAAATACAAGGATACGAAATATTGTAGAAAATGCAAGTTAAGCAAGGAAGAAATTGGTTTACCATGTCACAGGCTATGTAAGACCTGCTGGATAAACCATGTGAGAGAACACATTTCTCAGAATGAACTTGAAGATCCTATATTGTGTCCAAATGAAGAATGCAAGGAAACTTTGAATCCTGAACTAAAAAAAGATATAAATGATCTCTGCAAAGGAACCAGTTTGATTTTGGAATATTACATTTACAGAAATCCAAGAATTTCCAAATGTTTTGGATGTGGAAGAAAATATAATGCAAGTATTCAAAGTCTTCAACCAATTCAATGTGAATGTAAAACAACGATATGTTCAAAATGTCGCAAGATTTGGCATGATCATTTTACATGCGAAAAGCTAGCAAAAATAGAAGCCAAATATAGGAAGGAAAAGGAAACTTTAAAACTTTTAAGACAAGACGTTAAGCCATGTCCATGTTGTGGCTATATGATCCAAAAATATCGAGGCACGAACGCCATCAAATGTATCTGCAAAACCATATTTTGCTGGGAATGTCTAAGCGATTGGGATACCTTCCACGAAATACCTTTCTACTGCCCGAAGAAAGAAAAAAGAGCAAAGGAAAAACTCCAGGAAGCCATAAAAGATGGCTGTAACTATTATTATGGCTATAACGACATTAAAAATAAGATATTGATTAGATATAAACTGCCAAAACCTTCCATGAAGAATACAGAAAATTTAAATCTAAGTGAAAATAATATTTCCAAATGCAATGGTTACTTAAGCAAGGCAAGTAACTTTCTCTATAAAAGCCAGGAAGTCTTGATGTATTTGTATCTTTACTGTTTTGTTTACAACCTAAGAGGATTGGTACATGAAGAAATTAAGAAGAGTGTGAATGAATTGGATAAGAAAACTGTTGAACTTGGTGACAAATTAGATGCACTTTCGAATTCTTCTGAAAAAAGTCTTGTACAGCTTCTTGAAGCTGTTCAACTCAAATGCCAAAATAATGCATGTGTGATTAGAAAATTAATGAAATATTTTGACGACTTGAGAACTTCTGAAATTTGTGTGAAAAGGTCTCGTGGAAAAATTTAAGGGGTTGTAAAAGAAATTTCATTATTATCTGCAATTATTGAAGTTCAAATTAATTTAATTGATTGATTTGTTCAGAGCATTTTCTCATGATTTGATTTTCAGCTCTGGCTCTAGTTTGTTTGAATTTGTATTGAATTAAAGTTTTTTTGTTAGCATCCAACTTTTTGTGTTAATTTTGTGCACACATTTTACCTATTAGAAAATATTCCTAGTTGTATAGGTGTTAGCTTTTTAAAAAGTAACAATGTTTCTTGGTTTAAACAACCCATATGATCTATTAAGGAACCTTTAATTAAAATGGAAATTCCTTTTTTAAATCTTCCATATTTTGTAGCTTGTCGCATTTATCAGAAAACTCCGCTTGAAATTTATCTACTGGAGCTAAAAAAATATTCGAACTTTAGTATATTTCTATAGATTGTTTAGAAAATGTTTTGCATAGTGTATATTATATGTATATATATACTATGGGGGTCGGTAGAAGGGTCTAAACCGTTGGTTTTCGACCGCTACGACCCAGGATCGAATCCAGAATTGGACACTTTTTTTCTGATTAAAAAAATGCTCCAATGGCCCTTGAATGCTTAACACTAAGGTAGAAAAAAGGTTACCTTTGGGTCAAATTTGTCTTTCTTGAAAAGACCGTGGATTGCCGAACTTGTGGGGAATTTAAAGATTGATATTTGTTATCTCTACTGAAAAACATTAGGTATAGGTATAATTTAACATATGATATTCAGTCTATGCAAATTTGCTCTTATTTGCATATTTTAGGTTGGAGGTATTGATATCTATTAGTATTACAATTTCTCTACCATATATGATTGTTATTATACTATAATAGTTGGGTATAACAATTTACAGAAGCAGTCATTCTTCTAGTTTGTCAAACTGAAAAAACCCTAGGATTCGGAGATCAGGCTGAAAAAAAACTGCTATAAGGTTTTCTCAAAAGTTCGTGTTTTTCTTATTACTTGAGAGGAGAATAATGTGGCGAATACATAATAATCCATAATTCAATTACTTTATAATACAAAGACATTATACATAACGTTGAATAATATTGTAGCATAGAAATCAAGTCTTTGAGATGTCTTTGAGTCTGGAGATGTAAAAGTATTTATTGATGACGTCACCACGACCAGTCGACAATTAACAAATCGACCAAACTATCTACAGCTAGAGAATATCGAGCAAGCAAGCTAGGTAACTAAATGATGATTTTCAAAAATAACATAATCTGTTTCCAAATATTTTCATTGAATAATTAAATTAATTTCTTCGCCACAATATTGGTATATTCATTTTGTACAAGTGTTTGCGAACTTTTAGGATAACATTGTATTAATAAAGAACTTATGCAGACATTCAACTAATCCATCCAGAAACCGTTATCCTTTTACAGAGGTCAATCTTGAAAAGCAAGATGATACCAAAACACAGAACAGGGAGAGTCAAATTGAAAGATGTAAATATTAAATTTCCAGTACATGTGTGTGTTTGAACACAAAAGATCAAATTTACTTTCTAGTTAAGAAGTGTCCAGGGATGGGAAACGAACCCACAGTGTTCCGAGGGACGACCATTAATGATGTATGCGGTCCTGTACCCCCATCTTAGGGAGTTTCCTCGACTTACCTAAACACATTCTTGTTAAGTTCCTCAACACGGTCATCGCTGGGGACACGGATTCCATAACTCGCAAGTCTGAACTCAAGACGATTCTAAGCTCCTGATAGGATCCAGACGTCCTTTCGGAGAAGACCTCGTCTGGTGTATATATTTTCTCTACTATTTTAAACTCGGTAAACTCTCTTGATCGTTGACTAAATGTCAATAAACTATTTTTGTCAATTGTCACCGTGTTCCGCTTACCGGGCAGATGCCATGTCCACTAAGCTACCCTGGACATACTTTCTAGTTAAGGCCACTGATAAGCGCTGGACAAACAAGTGAACTAACATTTCTGAAATACATCTTGGAAATATGTGAAATTGTGAAAGCAGGTTTTGTCTGAAGAGACAGAAAACTATAAAGCTGTTTTCAGAATCTAACTTTTATATTCTGATGAATGCAAATGTTTATTGAATTAAATTGCTAGATGAAACGTTTTAATTTTTGATGGGTTTTATTATTACCTGATTGTGTAAAAAAACTTGATCACTAACAAAATCGTTTGTCGCATTTTTCTTTCGTATTTACATATTAGCTCAATATATGTAATATATGCAAATTTCATTTTATTTTTTAAAAAGTAAATCATTTTAAGAAAGTTTTGTTCCTTAATATTTTGCATACCATAATGTATACGTTTTTGGTTTAGAGAAAACTTTTTATGTTGAATTTTTAGATTTTATTAATTGACTTTTGAGATATGTATTCACACAAACTCTCTTTATTAGCTGTTTGATGTTATTCAATAGAATCCGCTCCTAAAAGCTTTTATTGTTTAGCTTCTCGGCATTTAGATGTATGACCGTATGTAGGAGATTAATAGAATCGCCGAATGTCATGGTCCATTTGGATGAGGAAAGTGAAGACTAAAACGTGGCTGATTCCACACTCGCCTTTTCAGTGATACGCTAACCTATGTACGGTGGATTCTGTGGCCACAGGACATGTGTCGGACCTAGAGGTTTTCAGGTTTTGTGCTACCTGGAGTATAGGAGCTCCATCTATGCTTCCTCCCTGTAATGAATCTGTATAAGACCGGTGGTCTTAATAAAGTTGTATGTGTGTGTTAAAGATATGACAGGTTTAAGATGCAGTTTTGGTAAAAAGTCATTCCCGCAGTTGAAACGTGTGTAAACACCATCTACGATAGGTTGTGTTATCTTGATACAAATGGGAGATGGTCAGATGATAAGTCGTCAGTAGTTCTTGAATTTGGGATCCAAGGGAAATGTTTCTAAAAAAAAAACAGCAAAGTCTAGAAAATCAGGATTGCCAAGTGAAATGTAATGTGTGGGTGAAGAAGGTGCGTTAAGGTTTTCTTTCTCGAAGAACGTGTACAGTACAAAGCCACTGTTATTAGAAGTCCTTGATCCCCAGAGAGGATGCTTGGAGTTCCAGTCTCCTACAACTATTATTAAGATGGTTGTAATAGCAATTAAGACTAAGGTAAAAAAAGGTCATCTTCATGTCAAACTTCTTTCTTGATAAGAAGACCGTGGATTGCCGAAACTTGTGGAATTTAAAGTTTGAAGGCCTAGGTATATGTAGATGTTTGTCACCTACTGAAAATCATGAGGTATAGGTATAATTTAACATATAGGATATTCAGTCTATGCAAATTTTGCTCTTATTTGCATATTTTAGGTTGTAGGTATTGATATCTATTAGAATTACAATTTCTATACCATATTTGATTCCTATTGTGCTAAAATAGTTGGGTATAACAATTTACAGAAGCAGTCATTCTTCTAGTTTTAGTCAAACTAAAACCCCTAGGATTCGGTGATCAGGCTGAAAAATAAAGCAGCTATACGTCAGTAGGTTTGAATCTTCCTCTAATAGTAATGCATCAGGCTTCTGATAAATTGCAGATATCTGTAAGAGGGTTTTCATATCTTGTTTGATCAAAATTGAAGTATTTTCCAAGTTAGAAGTTTGAATATGAATATCTTTATATTTAATAAAAGATTTTATAATGATGGCTGTTCCTCCCACCTTTTCCTGTAATTCGGTCAGTTCTAATGGTTTGATAGTTCCTGAACTTTATATCAATTGAGGGTTTAAGGTGAATTTCACTGAGCAGAGCAATGCCTATTGAGTTATCTTCTGAAAATGCTAAAATTCTTCGTTCTTTGATTCCGTTACAATTCCAAGTAACAATAAAAAAAGGTAGTTTGGAATTAATTAAAGGTATGTTTTGATTACCTGCATCAATTTTTCACACAGGTTCTTAGTGTCAGAACATAGATTTTTTCTTGTTGTAACTTCATCATAGCTTTGGTTATGTTTTTCTACAATTGTTGATCGTGTTTCAGGTTTCATGGGAATCGGAGTTTGATTGTTAAGTTGGTGATGTATAGTGTATCTTGGCTGTACCTTTGGTTATGTTTTTCTACACTTATTGACCGTGTTTCAAGTTTCCTGAAAATCTGAGTTGTGTTATAAATTTGGTACTGTATAAGGTATTTATAATACGATGCACGAGCGCGCCATCTGTTATCAAAATTCGAAACTATTTTAAACGCGTAAGATTATTTTTGAAATTAAACAATACCCATTCCAAGAGTCCTAGCAACAGTATCACTATAAAAGGAAGTTCCAAAAAAATGCAATATAACAGCGGTATGGTAGATTAAACTGGCGAAACCGCTGGGAGGGTTCACCACTGATGAGCCAGGCCCTCCCTATAATTTTTCCATTGCAGTAAGGGCAGTAGAAATTGTTTAATTTCAAAAAGAATCTTACGCGTTTAAAATAGTTTCGAATTTTGATGTATAAGGTATCTTGGCTGTTGCTGTTATATTTAGGAAATTTGGGAATCCGTGGTAATTGACAGTGTGAACTTTCCGTAGTTTTCACGCTTTGGGGGAAGTTTTCTTTCTTTGAAACTTTTTCGAAAGGTTCTCCTCAACACCCCAAACGCATTTTGGTGTCAGGAAGCAGTTAAGTGTGTGTTGATTATAGGACAAAGCGCCCTATACAAGATTCCTAACTGGCCTTGTCCTTATTGTTTACGGAAGAGCATTGCTCGATACAAATATTTATATATAATTCTACTGTCCTAAAAGCTTATGTCCATAGTTTATTTAAATACCATTTCTAAGATTCCAACCTTCAGTGTAGCATATGTAATCAGAATGATCCAATACAGTATTAGAGCTCTAAAGAAGCGGTCTGGTAGATTAAATTGGAGAAACCGCTGGGAGAGTTTACTACTGATGAGTCAAGCTCTCCCAATATTTTATCATTGCAGTATCGAGAGTTTAAAATTTTGATTTATGTGTAAAAAAGAAAATTTCGTGCTTGAACATTTTATTTCCTTGTATATAGATAACGCGTTATTGTTTTATAATGAATTACTTTGATATTATACTCATTTATTCTTTTGTATTATAGGAGAATCTGACACTTTTGGTTTTATTATTTAATGGAAAATATGCCGGGCGAGAAAAGAATTGTATTGCGTCGACACAAATCTACGTAGGAAATGGAAACATTAAAGAAAAAATGTTTCTTTCCACAAATAAATAAAACTTCTACTGTCCTCACTGCGATGAAAAATATATTGGGAGGGCTTGGCTCATCAGTGAAGAACCCTCTCAGCGGTTTCGCCAATTTAATCTACCAGACCACTTCTTTAGAGCTCTAATACTGTATTGGATCATTCTGATTTTATATACTATACTGAAGAATGTAATATTATAAATGGTATTTAAGCAAACCATGAACATCATATGTTTTAGTAAAAAAAAAAACATTCTAGATAAAGAGAGGCGAGTTTCCCATCGAAATATTGTAACAATAAAAATACGTATAAATTCAATGTATGCATCTTTTTTGAATATTGTAATATATTCTATATTTTAAATAAAGGCCTTTTGTGTTTATATGCGGATATTTAAAATATACTGTTGTAAGGATTGTTAGAAATTCTTGTTTAAAATATCTATTAAATTACAAGAGATGTTGCAAGTTTTTGTCGGAAATCTGTTTTTTAAAAAGAAAATATCAATCATATTTTACACTAGAAAGAAAGACATTTTTACAAATATTATCATACTTCTAAAATACCCATTCCAAGAGTCTTACAACAGTCACCTATAAAAGGAAGTTCCAAAAATGCAATATAACAGCGGTATGGTAGATTAAACTGGTGAAACCGCTTGGAGGGTTCACCACTGATGAGCCAGGCCCTCCCTTTAATTTTTCCATCGCAGTAAGGACATTAGAAATTGTTTTATTTTAAAAAGAATATTACGCCTCTAAAATAGTTTTATAATTTGATAACAGATGGCGCTCTAGTACATCGTAATACAATTCTTTTATAAAAACGTTTAGTTTTATATACAGATTTACTAGATAGTTGGGGATCTAAGGATACGCTCCAGGAGCCTGGGTTACCTTTATGTTACTATACAGATTATCCTGAGAGATACAACAATCGTTTGGAAAAAAAGAGGAAGAAAGAAATAAGAATGAATAAAACTATATGGGGAAATATGCACATAGAGTTCTATATATTGTTACATCATGATTAATGGCGTATTTCTTATATTATTTTTAATATATTTTAAATTATATATTTATTTATTTTTATATAAAATATTCTATAATATTTATTTAAAACAGATTATTTAGATTATCATCATTTGTATTTAGGTACACGTGTGACTTAAATACAAATGATGATAATCTAAATAATCTGTTTTAAATAAATATCATAGAATATTTTATATAAAAATAAATAAATATATAATTTAAAATATATTAAAAATAATATAAGAAATACGCCATTAATCATGATGTAACAATATGTAATGTACAAATTCTGGATAAACATCGATTTTAACTATGACTAAAACATCGAATCCGAGAGAGGGGGTGCTATAGACAGGTCACTTTTAATGTAAAATGTTTACCTTTTAATGTTTAAAATCGGGCGCTATAGAGAGGAAGGCTCTATAGACAAGTTTAACTGTATATATATATATATGTAGTTATTGTCGTGTCCAATGAAAAGCCTCAGATGCCTCCTTGGGTTTTTGTTGTTGTCGTGGCCAATGAAGAGCCTCAGATGTCTCCATACATGTCTATCACAGCATGTCCTCTATCTTGGGTGTGTAAAGCTACTGTTTTGGGTCCATGTCAATTTTCTGTTGTTGTCATGTCCAATGAAGAGTCTCAGATGTCTCCATACTTCTCTATCACAGCATGTCCTCTATCTTGGTTATGTAAAGCTGCTGTTCTGGGTCCATGCCAATTTTATGTTGTTGTCGTGTCCAATGAAGAGCCTCAGATGTCTCCATGCATCTCTATCACAACAGTCGCAATGTCCTCTATCTTGGGTGTGTAAAGCTGCTGCTCTGGGTCCATGTCAATTTTCTGCAAGGCTGCGGCCATTGCTGGGCATGAGAATATGTGGGTAGGTGTTAGTTCCACACCAGGACAGTTGTTACATATCCTATAGGTTCTTGTGCCATCTGGATTTATTGTCATTCCTTTATAGCTATATATAGCTATGGATATTTTCATATGTAAATACTACTATGTAAAAATACTATGTATTTAATATAATAATGTATGAATACAGAGTTTTAAAACGTAAAGGTCTATACTAATTTTGATATATTACTAAAAGGTAATAAGACACCAAATCTAAATAAATAGTGTGTGACGTTCCAGTAGCAATATTTTTTCTGAAATGTCGAAAAATGTCACAAACTATTTATTTGGATTTGGTCTTATTACCTCATCGTTCTAATCTATAATACAAAATTGTGCTATATGATTTGATATTTAAGAATACACCTATCCCCTGATTTACACGGTAGATACGTTCCTGAGAAAAACGTGTAAATCGGGGGATAGGTCTACACAGAAATAAAAATAAAATGCATTGACAGGTTAAAATATGTAGTCAGCACATAAGCTCGGGATTCCTCGTGAGATGTGTACACAGCGCATGCGTTCAATCACAGTAGCATTTAGTATAGTGCGATAAAAAAAAAAAAAACTTATTTGGAAAAACCGTGTAAAAGCGAAAACGTGTAAAACAAATACCGTGTAAATCGGGGGATAGGTGTATATACATATATGTTATTCTCCTGTTTTCCTTTTTATATACAGATTCCTGTAAGTAAAAAAATATCAATAATCTATTTTTTTATATAAAAACATCTTTTCACGTGTTTATACAGACATTTGTATTCCTATTATATATAAAATTGCCTTCTTTATCTTTAATTTAATATGTTTGACTCTATCTTTGTTTTATTTTCCTATAAAGAATGTATTCTAAAAAAAATATACTTTTAAATATATCATATTTAATTTTTTTTTTACATATTGATCTACACATGAAAATTGTAAAATGCATTGAATATGTAAAAATAAAATTAAATCTAATATAAATTTATATATATATTCATATCAATAAATAAACAAAAACGAGATATGCAACTTTAAATGCATAATTCCCTATACATATATATATGTCGTATATGTTGTGTTAGAAATATTCCTTATAAAATTTGTATTATTCAAAAACAGAAAAAAATGCTAGACTTTTAATTCAATCAGGTGATGCAAATCTGATTTTATTTGCATATGTTTTATTGAGATATAATGGTTATATAAAGAGATGAACGTAGTTGAAAGATTGTGTTATGAAAAGATGCAGAGCCAATATTCAAATTCCGATGGGAATAGGTCCTCCTTATCAAACGACGAAAGCGACAAGGAAAGTATTCCTCAAGTTCTGAAACCATTACCCGCTGACCAACGGCTAGAGCTCTTGCAGAATATGTGCAAATTTGTGGCAGATAAAATGGACCTTCCTTTACATGTGGTGTTTCTCTTGTTGGACTTGAATGGATGGATTGATTTGCCATGTCAAGAAGATTACTCAAACACGAATATATCTTCAAGCAAAGAGGAACGCATATGTGAACTTCTGAAGAAAGTGAAAATTTATGGAAAATCTCGAGCTGACAAGGAACTTGGCTATTGTCCAAAGTGCCATAAGAACATTGTAGAATTCGGTATTAGCTCTTGTCATTGGGTATGTCGTATATGTTGGTTAGATTATCTTCAGGAAATCTTTGCTCATGAAATTCCTGAGAAGATCAAATGTCCCGTTAAAGAATGTATCGTTTCACTGAACGAACTTTCAATAACAAATCTAATGGAGGATGCACAACTTCAGGATCTTATTCTGCGTCAATTCGACCGAAAACATGCCTACATAATAAAATGTCCAATTCCTACATGTGAACATATTTACAATATTGAAAAAATTAATGACAAAAATGGAATTTGCCAATGTGGTATTAAATTTTGTATTCTTTGCGGAGAATATTGGCATGAGCCTTTTACTTGTAAAATGGTAGAAAATTTCCATCAGGATAAACTGTCATTATATTGGCTTGAGATGAACACCAAATGTTGTCCGTTATGTGGACGATCAATGGAGAAACTGGGTGGATGTATTGTAATGACATGCAGATCTTGTAAAGTATCGTTCTGTTGGGATTGTCTTGATATTTGGGATATCCATCATAAGAAACAGAACGGTTGTCCATTTTTGAAACATCCTCTAAAACGAAAGATTATTGACCGTAAAGTACAGGATAACAAGAAAAAACAATATTATCAGAAATATCTCAAATATTTAATTGAATATATTCAGCTACAAAAGGCATTGGAAAAGAGTTGGGTAATTTATAATAAGATAAAAAATGAAATTGCGGATTCTTCATGTTTGGATACGGTACCTCCCGTCTTGTATCCTTCTTTAGAGACTTTAATGAGCGTGACTATGTACAATATGTACGTAACAGATGTTCATACAGGTCCTCTAGAACAAAAGGCAATGAAAACGGAAGCTCTGGAGTTGCTTGAAAATCTAAAATATATAGTAAAATCAGGTGAAATCCTTTCTGTCAAATACAATATTAATAACCAAGTCGACCATCTTGAAAAGTATCAAATGAATTTCTCAACCCAACTTAAAAAAATGCTTAAAGAAGGAAATCTGGAAAAAAGACTTCCCGAGTGTCTAAGAAAACCATATCTGCATATTGAACAGTGAACAGAGAAACGTTTGTTCCAACTTGTGTTGAGAACAATATGGCTTAAAATGTTACTCTCCCATTTCTCTTATTTAGAAATTAACTTTTTTTCTTAATATAGATTCTTCTAAACAAATTCTCTTTAGTTGTATTCAAATAAGAAATAAAAGTTTTGTTTTTCTATTTGAAAATCTCTTGTATCTGTGGGCGGCATGGATTTCTAAGTGGAGTTAAGACACCAAATTATTTAATACATATTATCAGAAGGGGTTAAATTGTTGTATTACTACATATTTGTTTCTTTTTTGTGCGTAGTGGTCAAATATCATTTCTATATTATAAAATGTTTTATAGATAAATATTATATATATGATTTATATTTAAAATTTTTTACATTATTATGACAACAACGAACGGAAAAATATGTCCAGGGTAGCCTAGTGGACATGGCATCTGCCCGGTAAGCGGATCACTGTGGGTTCGATTCCAATCCCAGGACACTTTTATTTTTCCGTTTATCATTATTCTTTACAGTTTATCCTTTCATACCTCATCCAAAAGGTTGGAAATAATCGTTATTTCTCCTTGAAATAAATTTTGATTTTTCTCTTTGAACAGAAACACATGCGGGATAGTATTTCAAATATCAATTTACAAAGTAAATTTTATGAGCATATATTTTATAAGATGGATATTTTAATTTAATATTTGAATTAAATAGTTATTAAACAAATTAAAACTTATAATGAAAATATAAAAAGTTAAAATATTCGGGAGCCGCTACATCTCTTTCATTTTGGCTAATGGACACTTGTATAATTTATACTATAGGTCAAAATGTAAGTTTTTACTTGTTTAAAAAGTAAATTTTCAAGTTGAAACTACATTTTTAAAATACTTCAAAGATTTCGGAGGTTATTTTGATCAATATAGTAAATATTTTGGGTTTATCCATTTTATTCAAAGAAATGGTAGAAATTTATATATGTACACTAACCTTGATTAAGCTCTTGGGTCTTGTACACGTTTTTCTACCTGACCATAAAAAAAAGTATAAAATATGCATATATATATCTTGAATATAGAGAAATCCATATGAAGTTAATTTAAAAGGCTTATTTCAATATTTCAAAATGCTATACGCCTAACTTCAAGGCTTTTCTTGTTTTCAAACTCTTTTGATGATCCTTTTAAAAACAAGCCTTGAAGATATGTGTATAGCCTATTGAAATATTGGCTCTTTGTTATAAAATGTTTTATTTTAAATCCAAATTAAGTCAATTAATTAATATACACATTGTATTATAGAAAATACCGCACCATAATGTCAATTATATAAAGTAGACTCTCCTATAACGCGAGTTTTTACAACGCGATTTCGTACAACGCGATAAAAAAATTGCGACAAATTTATTTATACAACGCGAATTTTCATATAACGCGTTATAAAATAAAATGCGGAAATTTGCTTATTGACAACTTTACAATACATTTGCATATAAATATATATATTTGCGCTCTGCCATCTAAAATGCACATGTGCTCGTGGTCAGGAGATGCCTTCTTTAATATCAACACCTGACCCACTTATCTTTTATTTTTTTCTATTTTTTTTTTTCATATAAAATAATATAACATTTAGTTTTGTTTTAATATATAATTATTTTTCCTATATACATCATTTTATACAATACATTTTCACATGATATTTGTCACTAACAATTTACCCTAACAACATTCGCGTTATACAAGTTTTATTTCATACAACGCGAATTCCTATAACGCGATTTCATACAACACGGAACACATTAATTGCGTTATAGGAGTGTTTACTGTATATAATTTAGGTTTAATTTTGGCGGAAAAATAAAATGGTTAAAAGGAGAATGGAGTAACATAGAAAAAAAAGTTCAATATACATGGAAACTTGGGGGTAATCTATATATATAAAATTGAATGTCTGTCTGTCTGTCTGTCTGTGTGTGTGTCCTCTATGGATTCAAAAACCATACATCCAATCGCCGTGAAATTTTGGGATATTATTAGGTGTATCTCCGGAAAGGTTTACGAAAAATAATTTCTTGAATATCTTTAATATCCTTAGAGTTATTTGCAGATTTGTAGCTTTAACTCGCAAGCAACGCCATCTTGCAACGGAGATCTGCCCCTCCCCCCCGGCCGCCCGCTGGCCAGTTGGTTGGACAGTCCAAGTTCCCACCGACCAATCAGAGGGATCAAGAGCCCCCTCCCCCCCCCCCCTCCCCCCCCCCCCCCCCCCCCCCCCCCGTCCGGCCGCCGGCCAATCAGAGTGATCAAGAGGTCCTGGCGCGCGGGGGGCGGGTGACCTCCGGGAACTACGTCCATCTTCCATAAACGACCATGATTTTATTCAACTTATCGAGTATTTTTCAAGGGACCGGGAAAATATGTTCACTAGATAAAACGATGATTTTGTAATGTAGAAAATTATGAAGACAAAATTCAGGATGACACGGCACACAGGGACCGGGAACAAATGTTCACTTTATCTATACTTTATATTCAAATTTACGAGTTTCAAATTATCAAAATATATCTTTTTTTTTATAAGTTTATAGAGAATTGTTTTAACAAATGTTCGTTAGACAAACCTTTACTCGGGTAAAACCTCGGGCGAAGCCGGGTACGTCCGCTAGTAAGTAATAAGAAAAACTTGAGAAATCTACAAATTCCTAGATTAGAATTTTACGTTTATCTGGATCTTTTAAAGATACGCTTTGTTGTTTTTGAGAACTTCTTACTTCAAAAGGTTAAAATTTTAAGGTAAAAGGCCTTCAAGGAAAATGGAGTATCATTGAAAAAAAATTTCTATATACATGGAAACTTGAGGTGATAAGAAGTAATAAGAAAAACTTGAGAAATCTACAAATTCCTAGATTAGAATTTTACGTATATCTGGATCTTTTAAAGATGTCGCTGTTTTTTGAGAACTTCTTACTTCAAAAGGTTAAAATTTTAAGGTAAAAGGCCTCCAAGGAAAAGTATATTACAAAAGAAGAATTCGCTTAATATCCTTGTTGGAAGATTCCAAAGGTAGAAGCGACGTGTTTCTCATACTTTCGTACAATGATGTCCTTCAACTAGCCATATTACGTGAATACAAGAAACTAGAGAAGTTATGATATATATGTTATATATTTATAATTGTATATAATTCTACTGTCCTCAAAGCTTATGTCCATAGTTCTTCTAAAATACCCATTCCAAGAGTCTACCAACAGTATCACTATAAAACGAAGTTCCAAAAATGCAATATAACAGCAGTATGGTAGATTAAACTGGCGAAACCGCTGGGAGGGTTCACCACTGATGAGCCAGGCCCTCCCATTAATTTTTCCATTGCAGTAAGGGCAGTAGAAATTGTTTAATTTCAAAAATAATCTTACGTCTTTAAAATAGTTTCGAATTTTGATAACAGATGGCACGCTAGTGAATCATATTAAAAATATTATTTTATTTAGGGTTATATTTCATAGATTCAAATACTCTGCTAAATCGACCGCCAGAGGTCACGCTTCCCCTATAAAAACTCATTGTTGTTGTTTCCCGATGGCCGGCTCAAACCTTTTGTACATTATATAAATAAGTTTTTCATTTTTTTTATTCTTCGCCTTATTACAGGCAGTACTTTTATCAAATTATGTTTTCTTTATTAGCACAATTAAAGAAAATTGTGATTCAATCTTCATTTTATTATAATATTTTCCACGACTAAATACCACAATCAAGCAACAGCTAATAATTCTATATAAATAACAATCAAAAAAGAGCAGAAAATCTTATATTTTATTTATAACATTTTATTTTATTTTTATTGTCACAAAAAGCACGAAGTCCAAAGGGCTATTGTGCTGTGCTAGTATTATTTACATATACTCGTATATGATTAATTATTTACACGATGGATTAGTAGTGTTTTGTAAATTATTGTACAAATAGTTCTAAACTTAACAAAGTTCTCATGAGATTGAGTACATACACTAAGACAATTTGGTAATGTTTCAAAGTATTTGCATACAATTTGATTAGTCAGAGGGCAAGTTAAAAGAAGATGCTCTGGTGATTCAACATCTAAGCGGCATTCACATGTTGGATCATTGATAACATTCAGTTTGAATAGAAAATTTAAGAAGGGTCCTTTGCCTGTTAAGAATAAAGTAGTGAATTTATCAGAAGAAATGAAATTTGGGACAGCAATTGGAAATAATTTCTTGAACAGTTCATTAGATTGAGAAAGATAAAACTTAAATTTTAGATCCAGATATAGTTTATTTAATTCTTTTTGAAGGGGTTTTTGAGTGTTTGATCTGTGAGAGAATTTGTCATATTATACTTTGTTTGTAATAACTCAAGATAATCGGACAATAAAGGAATTTTCGCTAGAATGTGTGTAATGTAAGAAGATAAACTCCTATAAGCATGAATGCATCTAATAAGAATTTGATATTGTATAGAGAATTCAACTTAGATCTTTTTGCTGCAGTGATAAACGGAAACCAAATGATTAATGCATAGCTTGATATGGGGCGTTATCATAGCTTTATATAAGATCAATCTACGCCGAGTATATATCCACATATATACATGTAGATATTTGCAATAATAAAGAAACGCATCTACCTTTGGTTTCTTCCAAACAAAGTTTCTTTTCAAAATCTCTAAGCTTTCAGGCACAAACGCCCTTCTATGGGCGTATGTAATCTACCATGTTTTTCCTGTAGAAGGGCGTTCGTGCCCGCGAAAGCTAAATATTATGAAAATAAATTTATCCCTGGAAGTCTGACATTTATACCTCATAATTGATACAAAGGATTATCGAATTGTAAATTAAAGATTTTAAATGCTTCTTTGGAAAAAAAAAAAAACGGGTGATATCAAATCACTGTGAGAACAACCTCAACCTTCTTTGTGGTCGGAAGAAACCACTATATACGTGATGGCTCTTAATCATAAGAAATTGAAGAAGTGAATCAGCAGGAGAGATATTGCTGACAGTGTTGAATGGAAAGCTCCAGGGGAAGAGATCGAGGGGAAGGAGACGACAGGGATACACAGACGATCTAAAACAATGGACTGGACGACACACCTATGAGGAGATGAAGAGGATGGCGGAGGAAGTATGGAGAGACCATGTGGCCCACCCTCAGTAGAGGAAGGCACTTAAGGAGGAAGTATGGAGAGACTATGTGGCCTACCCTCAGTAGAGGAAGGCACTGAAGGAGGGAGATATGGAGAGACCATGTGACCCACCCTCAGTAGAGGAAAACATTGAAGGAAGGAGATATGGAGACCCATGTGGCCCACCCTCAGTAGAGGAAGACATTGAAGGAGGGAGATATGGAGACACTATGTGGCCCACCCTTATTATAGGCTGCACGTATAGTAGGGATTGTCCACCATGATAATCATGGCTATACGTGTAGTAGAGATGTATACCAACCATCTGGCCATGAAAACTTGAACCAACAATAGAGAAAAGAAGATAATAGATCATCAATGATGGTAAGTGATATGAAGTTACATAGAAACACAAGAAAATTGACATATCTAAGGTGTTAAAAGAAATCTTTCAATTTGAGATTAATTCAATGGATTTTTCTCCTTTTTGCACCTTTTTTGCACGCTCCATTGTTGCCGCTCTATACTGCTTGCCGCCTTTGGTATATGATTATTTTGTCATTAGCCAAAGGGGGGTAGAGCTTCAGTTAATTTGGTGAGGGGTCGAAATTGCCCTATTCCGTGCAGGGGCTGACTCATCATTCCACCCCCCCCGCACTTTTTATTTTATTTATTTCGGTGGCGTTTGACTCAATGACCATCTTTTTATAGGTGGCAGTGGTGCTAGATCTTTATAGACAATCGTTTGTTGGCATTTATTTATATTTAGAAGTGACAATGGGTCATTTTTTATCAATGATTGGATAAAGGAGTGTTTTATCTTTATTGTATTTGAATATATTGTTTTAATTTTCTCTTTTTTCAATTGATTTTTAAAAATATATATAATCTGAAAGATAATTTGAATTTATTTATGTA